>RJWM01018653.1:0-40594 GCA_004363535.1 Dasyprocta punctata
TCCTTTCTGAGCTGCCTGTGAACATATCTACCTGGATATCTCACAGACTCTTCAATCTCACATTTCCAAATGGAAGACATCTCCTCTCTGCCGCTTGTTGTGTTCCCTCTTCCTCCATGTTACCTATTCCAGTGTGTTTCACAATAATCTACCAACTTTATCCAGCGCCAAACAAGTACTGAATCCTCTCCTCTGCATTCTCCACATTCAATCCTATTCTAAGTCCTAGAAGTTTTGTCTTCTAATAACCCTAATCCATCTCCTCCTCTTCACCTCCATTTGCCAATGCTTCAGTTGAGGTCCCATTTTGCTCAGAATCCTGCCCAGTAGTCTTTCATTTAACCTCTAATCTCACTATCCCTCCAAGTCAACTCAAATGTTGCTGCTATGTGATAAACCACTTTCCTGATCAAAATATTTCAATAATATGCCCTAGGCTATGGGAGTAAATGTATCTTATTTACCTGATACTGTAGCACATAATGCTTCTGTAATACAGAATTTGGTATGCTCTGTCACCTCTTTATGCCTTACAGATACTGTTTCATGAGCCCCAAAGCTTCTCTCTGTTCTTATCAATAAGAAAACTCCTACTCAGCCTTCAGAGCCCCAGATCCAAAGCTACCTGCTCTGTGAAACCTTCCCTGACATCCCTGGACTTTAGTTAGTCCTACTTCCCTCATTTTCTCAATGAGTCTATAGATGTGCGCTTACACATATGAAGTTTCTCTTTACTAGAGACTTCATTGCCAATGATGTTTCCTTAACCATTTATTTTTCTAGGGTACAAGACACTTAAAGTCAGTGACTTCATTGTTTCATTTCTAAATATCCAACTTCTAAGCACAGAATGTGGCAAGGCAGAAAGAAAGTTTTATTTACTTTTTTTATTTTAAAGATAATAAAATCCAACATAACAAAACAGAATAAACCTAATCAAAACAAAGCAGTGAAATTGGTACAGAACTTCAAAGCAGGATATTAAGAAAATAATAATGGCTACCATAGTATATCTTGTTATTTTAACAGTAGTTGTCCATTCCATAAGATAGAGCAAAATCAAATCAAAACAAACAGAAGAAAACCAATCAAACCAGAACATTGAATAAAGCAAAAGCAATCAGAAAAAAAAAAGCAAAACAGTGAGAACAATATTGGACTTCAAAGACAATATAGAAGGAAATCCCCCATATTTGCTATATTGCATACTGTTATCCTCCCATTAGGTGCTCAGACCATTGGCCCCAGACCTACAAAATCAACCAAACAATAGAAGCATTCAGTTCCTTTTCGTACCTCAGTTGCTATCAACTCAGCAGGTCCTCCAAGTCAGCTGGTTGCTTACTGGGCAGGTGTGTGTGTGTTAATTCTCAGTCCACACACCGGTAGGCTCATGGAAGGTGCTATCTGACTTTTCTCTTCCTGGACACTGCATGGTTTGCACAGCTTACCAGAAAGGCTGGCTAGTTGGCTTCTGGTGAGCTCCTCTCAGTCTCAGCATGGACTGTTCTCAGGAGGTGATGACTTTTCTCTTCCTGGACTTGCATGGCTTGTGTGGTTTTCCAGAAAGGCTGGTTAATTGGCTTCTTGGTGGGCTTCTCACATTCGTGGCATGGTCCATTCTTGGGATGTGCTGACTTTTCCTGGACCCCGCATGGCTTGTGCTGCTCTCTAGAAGGCTGGCTAGTTGGCTTCTGTTTTATTGACTTTATTGACTGACCAATTGCTCTGGGCCAAGAATGTTAAACACTTTGTATATTATCTTACTTAGTCTTCTACCTGGTAAGTCTATCTCAAAAAATGAGGCAACTGGGACTCTGTGAGATTAAATAAATTGCACAATGTCATATATATCTAAAGGTAAAAGTGACAGACAAAAAATTGAACTCCTCTGAGGTGGTCTTTTCCTAGAATGGCCATAACCTGCATCTTCACCAGTTCCATCTTGTCTCCAGGGTTCAAATCCCCATATAGTGTTCAAAGACGACAGTCACCTATGTTCCTTTCCTAAGAGGTAGAAGTCCAGGAAACACCTTTTAGTCTCAAAGGAAAGCCTCTCTAGATCTATCTCAGCTTCATCTCTTCAATCTAAGACTTCAACAGGACTCATCACAGCCTCCTCCATTCCTTTCCTCTGGGTGTTTGATCATATTCCTAACCCTTTATCCTTCTGTGGACAAATACCTTTCACTTGAATTAATCTACGACAAGATGAGAGTTCTCAAAAGAAATGTTTCCCAGAAACTGAAAGGAACACAACTATTTTAAAATTTCAAAACTCTAGAAATAAATGAGTTTACGGAACCTTGATTATTCTTCCTAATGGGTCCCAGCCCTTTCCATGGATAGACTTAGCTTGCACAAACTGTAGGGCACTCAATCCCCATTTCTATTCTTGGCCTCCATCCTGTTGGAGTTGGATGCTTATCCATGCCAGTCAGATTCATTGCCTGGAAAGTCTGGGTTGGTACCATCATTAGGGCTGGTGGGGTTCTCTGTCCTTCCAGAATCTGCTTTATTTAGTTTTCTAAGAAGTGGGTTATGGGAAGGGAGAAACATTGCCAGATTGCCTCCTAGCCTTGGGAAAGTCATGTCCCAAGTAGCTTTTCGTTCCTTGTGAGAACTACACTGGATCCTGGTCCCATAGATAAGGAAGGCACATCCTTATCTAGTCTGAATGAGGCCTTTCTTGCACTTCAGGCTGCCTAACAGGTATTTCTGTAACTCATCTTATAAGTCTCTATGACTCTAGTCTCAAAAAAGTCCACTTTTGCTCAGCCTATTTCTCTTGGTCCCCTTGGATTTTCCCAATGTACATCTCTTGTAGTGATGATCTGCCTCACAGCCACACCCTTGTGGCTATCACTGCTAATTTATTATCCAGTAGGCATTCACATGCTCTTTAACAAAACAGGTGAAAATATGCTATGTTTTTGATGAATTACCCAACCCCAGGACTTATCTCTAGATAACTTATTGACAATATATTGGATTTTTCTCACAGCCTTATTATGGATAGCTTATTGATGTGTTTTCTATTACTTGCAGCTGACATTGTCTTACTCATATTCAATGAGAATGCCCCCATTAATGAGCCCAGTGGCCAAGTCTGCCCTATGCTATATAACCCTGTCCTCTCTCTATCACTTCCTGCTTTAGTATTTAAAAATCTACTCCAACTTGGTCTGATCAACTTCACTCTCCATGGAATCTGAAATTGATACTGAGAGACACAAAGTGTGGCTGCCAGTCATTAAAGTCATTCTCAGTTCTATTCAGGTCTGCAGAGGAGTTCAGGTTCTTGCCCTTCCTGAGAGCAACTCTTTCTTCAGTTGCTTGCACCCAAAAGAGACTTAAAGAATGGTATCTAACCACTTAGACAGTAGGATAACAAATGGTCTCTGATTTAAGATGGTTAAACACACTGTGGTTCAACTGATGATCTTTCAGCTTTGAGGTGGTGCAAAAGGAATATGAGTTCAGTAGAAACCATACTTTGAATGTTGAATTTTGATCTTCTCTAGGGCTAGTAGTATTATGCTGTTCCTTACTCTTTCATGATGCTGGATGCTGTCATTGTTTCTAGTCAGTCACATCACCACAAGGAGAAACACTAATACTCTACCTGTGTTACTAAGCTATTGTTTGGTAGGCTTGAAGTATTAAATACATTTTTGATGTGTAATAGTTTCAATTTGTGTTGGGCTTATCAAGATGTAAACCCATCATAAACTGAACTGTACCTGTAGTCCTACTCTTCTGTGGCACACACTTTTTATTCTAGCCCTGAAATTATAGGTTGGTGTCATTTTCCATGCCAATGCTGATCCATTGGTCATTTTCTTAGTTACTTTCTCATTGCTGGGACAAAATCTCAGCATCCACAAATTAACATCCACAAATTAAAGGAGGAAAGGTTTATTTTAGCTTACAGTTTGTAGAGGTTTCAGTCCATAGTCAGCTGGCTTCAAGGCAGAGTGGCATGGCAGAGGAGAAACAGTTCATGGCATGGCAGGCAAGAAGCAAACAGGAATCAGGGGGGTAGGAAGGATATATACTTCCAGACCACAGCTTCAGTGTCCCATCTTTTCCCACCAGGCTTCACCTCCCAACTTCACATCCAGCTATAAACCTATTGGACTAATCCAGTATCACACACTCATGATCCAGTATCACACACCTGAGGTCCAGTCACCTCCCCAAACCCCACCTACGAGAGCATGAGGCTTTGGGGAGCACTTAGATACATACAGGCCGTAACAGTCAAGGTGGCCCAGTCTACTCTGTTAAGGATTCTGATGTAGCATCAGCATTCAATGTCCACCTTGGGCACAGAAGTGGGAAGTTGTCATTCTGTTTGCCACTTATTTCCAGGCCTTATCTGAGCTATCTTTGAGACTGACATTTCTAGTAGTCTATGTGGCCTCTTTAAGAAGCCTTTTATCCATCTAGTTTAACTCTGTGACCTTGCACAAGTTACTTCCCTTCTCTGAGTAAAGAGGTTGGATCAGATGATCAACATACCCACTCTTGTTCTAAAACTCAGATCAGTAAAGTGCAAAGTGCAGACCCCCTCTCCTCCGCTGTTTCTTCCTGTTGCAAAACTCCTCCCATCCTTCTTTTTTTTTTTTTTTTTTTTTTGGTGGCACCGGGGATCGAACTCACAACCTCGCACCTTCCAGACAGGTGCTTAAGCCACTGAACCAAACTCCTAGCCCTGGTTTTTTGAGGCAGGGTCACACTATGTAGCTCAGGCCAGCCTTGAGCTCGCATTGTAGCCCAAGCCGGCTTCGAACTCACAATGCTCCACCTACCTCAGTCTCCTGAGTGCTGGGATTAAAGGCGTGCGCCACCACGCCGGCTTCCCATCCTTCTGTTATAGCACTCAATGAGTTCCTGTGCCTTGTCTGAGGGACATCTACAGATCTCACTCCATTGACAGAGTAAAGAGGGTTGACAGGTCTTGAGCCCAATGAATCATCAAGCCTTTCCCAGTTCAGGTTACAAATTTCACTCATTTCCCCAGGGTTTCTCTGATAATTCATTCAGGTGCCCCTCTGCTATTCTTGGGAATGACCTTCCAGAATTTTTCCTCTGTTTTGCAATAGAAAATTACTTCACACACTGAGTTATGGTAATAGAGTATCTGTCAACAGCAAGAGGGTTGCTCTCTCATACCCTCCCTTCTCTGCCCCTGTCTCTCTCATCCACGACATCCAGGCTACTGCCCCACCCCTCTGGTGCTACTGCCCCACCTTCCTCTTTCCCCTTCAGGTACAGTCATACTTTCACCAGGATTTCCTCCCTTAAGCCCCAACTGCCTGCCCTGTGCACCATGCTACTTACTAGGCTCTGGGCTTGTGTAGGAGCCTAGTCTCTACCTTCCTTAATCACTACTCTGGGAATGGCACCCCACTCCAGGCCCACTGCCCACTGTTACAGGCCTCTCCCTCTTCAGCTGCTGCAGTCTGAATAAGCACCACACACACACAAAATTGCCACATGTATTAAAGTGAAACTCTTGTTGGACAACTGCAGATTTCCCTGGGCAGGATTTCAGTTTGGTTTTCTCAGGGTTCTTATGGAGCCTGAGCTCCTGCCCAGCCCCACCCTGTCCCCGCTCCATACCAGATGTCTGGGCTTAAACAAAACCAAAGCCCTTTGCTTCCCCTGGCCAGTCCTGGAGGACTAGCCTCCCACCCCCAGAACTCCTCTTTCTCTCAGTCAGCGGCCTAAGGAACAGAGAAGGGAGAGCAAGGTCAGTCAGATGGGGCAGGGGGGCAGCAGCCCACCTGGGGCAGGGAGGTGTGTTAATTCAGAACTGGGGTCCCGCAGGGCAGGGAGCCAAGCTCCCCTTCACTGAAGCAGAAACAAATCTTGCAAATAAACACATAAGCAGATACCAGTGAGTGAGGAAAGGCTGCTAAGGGGCTGGAGAGCTGAGCTGTCCCTAGCCCCACCCCTGGGACTTCCCCCAAAGCTTAGGCCCCAGTGTTGCCCAGGAGGCCCTGGAAGGAGAGTGAGATCTCCACAGCCTGGGCCCCACCCAGCCTCTCACATGCTGAGCTTGGCCAGACTGGGGCTTTTCCTTCATTGTTGCTCCTTTCTCCCTGGAATCCCAGTCTAACTCTTTTGACTTTGCAAGCCTGGGCTGTGTACCTCTGCCATCTCTCACCAGCCTTTCACTGTCCCTAGCCACATCTCCAACACCTGCCAAGCACATTTGTGACAATGTGTTTCCCCTTCCGGGTTTCCTTTCCCAGTGCCCAGCTAGGAACCTTGAAAATGGCCCCAGGTAACACTCACTTCACTCCCTCCCCTACTCTTTCAGAAAATCAGGCAGACCCTTCCGTTGAAATTTGTTGGGCCAAGATGCTGAGAGCCCTGCATAATCCCCATAAGCACTCCCTGGGGAAAAGTTCTGTTCTGTGAAACAGAATTTTAGTAACCAGGCTCCTGGCTTCAGAGAGATTTGCTCATCTTGCACCTTCCTATCACTGCTCCTTTCCGCTGTTCCTAGAATAGTGATTAAGGAATGGTACAACGCTTTTGGATACTTAAAGTTTCAAAGGGATCCTGAGAGTGGGTCAGAATACTTTGCTGGAGGTCAAGCTTCCCACGCAGTTCACAGCCTCCAGGCTTGGCCAGATGTCTGGGCTTAAACAAAACCAAAGCCCTGGGCCAGGCTGGACATTCCACAGACTTATCTGTGCTCTGTTTTTATGTCCTTGAGGCCTAGCTCAGTGTCTGACGCACAGGAGACAGTCAGAAAATATGCTAAATAGATTCATCAAGAAGTATCTAAATTAATAAAGCTGATAGCAGCAAGTTTTTAGGGTCTGTGATGGTGCTGGCTCAAATCATTAAAATCCCCAAGCCCACGTGTTAGTTTTCTAGGACTACTGTAATACATTGACACAGTTGCTTACGGCAACACTCATTGATTAGCTCACAATTCTGTAGATTAGAGGTCTGCTTGGGCTCTACTGGGTTCTCTGTGCAGGGTCTCATAACACTAAGAACAGGGTTTCAGCTGGCCTAGACACTTATCTGGAAGCTGAGTGAAAATCTACTTCCAAGTTTATTTTGGTTGTTGGCAGAATCTACTTCCTTGTGACTGGAGGTCTAAGGTCCCATTCCCTTGCTGGCTGTCACTGGGGTCAGTCACTGCTCTGAAAGTTTGCCTGCCTTTCTTCTCACAGGCCTCTGTCCATCTTCAAGCCAGCAACTGTGCCTCAAGTCTTTTGCATCTCTTTGTCTTTTCACTTCTGCCTTCCTCTTGTGCCACCAGCTGGAGAAAGCTCACTGCTTTTATGAACTCGTGATTAGATTAGGTGACTACAGATATTCTCCTTTTATATTGTGGTAAAGTGTAGGAAATATGCTATTTAACCTTTTTCAGATGTACACTAAATACAGTCATATTGTGCAGCCATCACTGCCATAGGTCTTCAGAATTTTTTCATCCTCCCAAAGAGAAACTCTGAATCCACTAAAGGATAACTTCCCATTCCTTCTTTCCATAGTTCCTGACGTCTACTATTCTACTTTCTGTTCCTGTGAGTTTGACTACTCTGGATATCTCATTTAGGTGGTATTATAAGCATTGTTTCCACGACTGGCTTATTTCGATATGTGTGTGTGTGTGTGTGTGTGTGTGAGCGTATTGGGGATTGAACCCAGAGGTACTTCATCACTAAGCTACACCCTTAGTCCTTCTTATTTTACTTTAATTTTACTTTTTTTAGTGTTTATTGTTGTAATTGTTCTTTTTTTACCATTATTTGCTGCTAATCTCTTGCTTCTGTGCCTAATTTATAAATTAAACCTTGTTATCGGTATGTCCATCTGGAAAAAAACATAGCCATACAGGTTTCCAAAAAATAGTACATCTCACTTTTTCATTTTTATTTTATTTTATTTTTTTTATTTTATTTATTTTTTATTCGATCGAACTCACAGCCTCACGCCTGCCAGACAGGCACTTAAGCCACTGAGCCAAACTCCCAGCCCTATTCTTATTTTATTTTGAGACAGGGTCTTCTTGCTAAATTGCCCAGGTGATCCTCCCACCTCAGTCTAACAAGTAGCTGAGATTACAGGTATCCTTTATCACCCCTTGCTGCTTAACATAATGCTTTAAATGTTATCCAGGTTGGAGTATGTATCACAATGTCCTTTTAAGGGCTGAATAATATCCCAATGAATCTGCCTTTTATAAGATCAAATCAGCCACATCACATAAGAACTATGGGAAAGAGAGCTCATTATAGGTCCTAGGAATTGGGACACTGGAATCCTGGGGACATTCTTAGAAATTCTTCCTACTGCAGCTCCAATTCAGGAATATGGAATATTGTGGTCTTCCACCCAGTGCAAAGGAGACCAGTGAGTGTATTAGCAAGAGGATGCATCTGATGGGTTGAGGGTGGTGAGTATGGGGAATATTGGCCTGAGGAGTGAAGCCAGGGGTTGAGGGAAGTTAGTCTGATAGGGCACAGGTGGTAAACAGTTAAAGTAGACTAAAAGTCAGGGCCTAAGTGAGTTAGCATACCAAAATGAACTAACAGGGCCTAATGAAATGCAAGAGACAAAGAATAGATCCTTAACCAAATGGAAAAGGCCTTGGAGGAAGTGAAATGCAAATTAACAGCTTACTTTCCAGACATTAAAGGCCTACCTGCAACCAGGAGTGACCCTCTTTCTGTCTTGCACACTGGTCCCAAAACCTGTATAAAAATCCAATGGGCTTACACATCCATACTGTCCACCTTACAGAACATCCCTCTTTGACCTACAGAGAGCTTTTCTTTTATTCTTCCTAATTAACATACATTTGGCCCTTCCGAACTGCTTGCTGTTTGCTGTTTTGTTGGGTCCAATCTTCGCTGCCCTCAAACAAGGACACGAGAGCTAGACAGATCCAGTTACAAGAGGACCCATGGAGTAGAGCAATAATCTTTACTGCACACTTACTCTATGCAAGATGCAGGCAGGTGATTTTACGTGCATTGCTTCATTTAATCCCTGAAATACCTCTCAGATATATGTTTTATACTCTCCTTTAATTTGTTTGTTTTGTTTCTGAGACAGGGTCTCACTATGTAGTTCAGACTGGCTTTGAACTCACTTATGTAGCCCAGGCTGGCCTCGAACTCATGGTGATCCTCCTGCTTCACCCTCCAGAGAGCCTGGATTTCAGGCCTGCACCGTCATGCCCAGCTATATCCTCCTTTTGACAGATGAGGAAACCAAGGTTGAGAGACTTACCCAAGGTCTCAGTAAAATGACCATAACCAGTAAAAAGACATAAGGCTGATGCCACAGTCCATTTGTACACTGTACCACCTTCTAAGACTGAAAATGATATTTCTAAGCCTCTAAGAACATGACCAGACTCTAGTCCCCCACCTCTCACCAACTCAGAACAGAATTTGTAAATGCTGGCAGCACAGTGGAGGGTGACTATTATGGAATGTTATGTCTCATCTAAATTCATATGTTGCAGCCCTAATCTGTATTTGGAGACAGATCCTGTGAACAGATAATAAAAGTTAAGTGAGGTCATAAAAGTGGGGCCCTGACCTGGTAGGGCTGGTGCCCTTATTGTACAAAAGAAACAGTGACCAGAGTAGTCTCTTAACCATATCAAGATGTGATGAGAAGATGGCAACCTCTAACTAAGCTAAAGAGAAAGACTTCACCACCAGCTGAATCAGCCTGCACCTTGATCTTAGACTTCCCAGCTCCAAGAACTATGAGGAAAAAACAGTCTGTTGTTTAAACGATGCAGTCTGTGATATTTGGCTATGGCAGCCCAAGCAGGCAGACTACTACGGCAACCATGCTACACTGCAACAGAAATCAAGGTCATAAGAAAGCTCCCAGTCTCCTTATGATTTTGTTTTGTTTGAGAGGAGGTGCTGGATATTGAATCCAAGGAATGCTGAGCTACATCCCAGCCTTTTTATTTCTTATTTTGAAATGGGATCTTTCTAAACTGCCCAGGCTGGCCTCAAACTTGCAATGCTTCTGCCTCAGCCTCCCAAGTAGCTGTGATTCAGGCATAAGACACCACAGCTGGCCACTTGTTCAATTTTATTCCACTGCCTTTAGCCTTTTTGGCATTCACTGAGAGCCAGCCTGGGTGTCCTGCTGGCCCAGATTCTGCGACCTAGAAGAAAGGCAGCAAGAGCCAGTTTCTGAGGTACAGGCTGGCTTGATACAGCTGCCTGGGCAGGGGCAGGGGCTGTTTGAGCAGCTGGGGCCCTGGGTGCAAGGCCACCTCTCCAAGCCAGGCCAAGAAAGTTTCGAAGGGAATTAGATCAGCTGAAAATCTGAAGCAAGGAGAAGGGCACGTGCATAGTGCCATCAATGTGCAATTCATTTGTGATTGTGAACAGCATATTTGGGCTGTGACAGCAGACTGCAGGGTCAAGCAGCCAGCAGAGCTGGGTTGGTTTGGAAGCACTTCAAGACTCTCAACTGAAAAATCATTTTTTGGGAGGAAAGACCAGGAGCGTCTGTTTCAACTCTGAGACTGGCTCCTTGATCCTGATGTTGCTGCTTTCTTTTCTCAGAATGTGTAGATTCCAACTATGGCCTCTGGAAGCAATGTCCCCAGTTGCTCAATGGCATCTTACTCATGAGCTGTGCTTTCATCTAATGCTATGCAACATATTATATCAAGTTAATGGGTTAAAAAAACACCAATTTTTTATCTCATGGTTTCCATGCGCCAGGAGTCTGGGCATGGTGTAGCTGGATCATTCACTCGGGGTCTCACTAGGTAAAAACTAAGGTGTCCGTGGGGCTGTGATTTATGTGATGCTTGCAGTCTTCTTCCCAGTTCGTTGGTTGCTACCAGGATTCAGTTTCTTGTGATTGTAGAATTTAAGCCTCCATTTTTTTGCTGGCTACTGAACAAGATTACTCTCAGCTCTGAGAGGCCAACCTAAGGTCATTGACATGTGGTCCCACAAGCAATTCCCCACATGATTGTGTAGGTCAGCAAGGTCAAAAGATCTCTCTCTCTCTCCCTCTCTCCCTTTCCCTCTCCCTCTCCCTTTTTCATTATGAAATTCCAGTAAGTTGCAAAAATAGTACAGAGGTTCCTACTATCATTCCCCCAGTGTTTCCCCATAGTTTCATCTTATATAATAATAGTAAAATAGAAACTCTAGGAACCTAACATTGGTACAGTGTATAGGTATAGTTCTAGGACATTTTATCACATGTGTATAGAGGCCCATTTTTGCCCTCCTCAAGGTCTGGAAAGTTTATATTTGTAATCCCATGGAAATGTTATGGGAATCTCGCAACCTCCAGTGCAACCCACAGTGAGAATAAAGACACTAAGACATGTTTACAGTTAAGGGCAGCCAAGGGGTCCTGAGTCTGGTCCAGACGAGGGCTCACAGAACAAAGGCCTTGACCCAGGGCCTAACTCAGATTTTATTAATTCATGAAGAAGGGAGTGGCTAGAGGATGAGTGATGGTGAGAATATCAGAATTACATGAGTATTGAGAGCTGAGCTTTCTAAAAGGCTAGAATGCACCTCTGCAATATGCAGAGAGAAGGGTATGCAGAAAGGTCAATCTACATGACAAAATTGAGGTAGCATTTAATGTTTAGGGGGCCAATGCTTTAGTTCTGATGTGCAAATTTTTTCTGCCCTGTAAACTCATAGCCTCTTACCTTGAGGCTCAAACCCATTTGACCGTCCTGGAGCACTGGCTCTGCCATCCCGCTGGGCTCAACCATCTAGAGGGAGATACTGAGGCCAACTGTCAGCTGGCTTCAAAGATTACATATCAGTACCTCAGCTAGCCCTATTTACATTGCTTAGAGTCAGTTGAAGGAAGAAGGAAATAGATTAGCCAGCTCTGTACTTATCGGTACATGGAGATAGGGCCAGGTTTAGCTAAAGTGGACTTAATTGCTCTTTATTTAAGGAGAGCTGTCCAGGTGGTCTTCTACCCATGTGTAGATTCCTAAAACCAATGCAGTGAAGATTCAGAACAGTTTCATAATCTCAAAGGTTCCCTGGTACTACTGCTTCATAATCATACCTCCCTTCTCTAACCCCTGGCAACTACTCATCTGCTCTTCAACTCCATAATTTTACCATTCTGAAAATGTTATATAGGCTGGCGCAAACCATGTGGGCCCTGGAAGGAGAAACAAGCCAATTCGCCCTTCCTGTGAGTCAGCAGAAGCCATGCTGTGCCTGGGAGGAGTAACAAGAAGCCAATTTACCCTTCCCATGGGCCAACTGGTGCACATACTGGGAGTCAAGAACAACACGGGACCCTCCCCCCTTAAGCAACCTGCTAATCCAGAGGACAGGCTGAGTTGATAGCAACTGAGGTACCAAAATAACTTAACGCTTGTATTGTTTGATTGACTTCACAGGCCTAAGGCCGGTAGACTGAGCATCTATTAAGAGGATAACAATATGCAATATAGCAACTATGGGGGCTTTCCTTCTGTCTTGTTTGAAATCCAATATTGTATTCATTGTTTTATTTTGTTCCATTGTATTGTTTTGTTTTATTCAATGTTCTACTTTGATTGGTTTTACTCTGTTATGTTTTATTTAATTTTATTATGTCTGATGGTATGGGCAGCAATTTTGAAGATAACAAGAGACATTATGGTAGCCATTGTTGATTTCCTATTATCTTGGTTTTTTTTGTTTGTTTGTTTGTTTTTTTTTTTGCGGCACCAGTGATCGAACTCACAGCCTTGCGCCTGCCAGACAGGCGCTTAAGCTGCTGAGCCAAACTCCTGGCCCTGGTTTTTCGAGGCAGGGTCGCACTATGTAGCTCAGACCGGCCTTGCACTCGCGTTGTAGCCCAAGCGGGCCTCGAACTCACAATGCTCCGCCTACCTCAGCCTCCCGAGTGCTGGGATTAAAGGCGTGCACCACCACGCCCGGCTTATTATCTTGTTTTGAAGTCCTATATTGCTTTCATTATTCTGTTGTGATTAGCTTTATTCTGTTTTGTTTTGGTTGGTTTTGTACTCTTTAAAATAAAAAAAAATGAATATAATAAAAAAGAAACCTAAAAATGTTACATAACATACAGTATGTGATCTTTTGAAATTGGCTCTTTTCCACTCAACATAATGCTTTTCAGCTCCATCCACATTTTTGAAGGGAAAAATATCTTACTCCTTTTAAATTGCCAAGTAGTATTCCATGGGATGAATGTACTACAGTTTGTTTAACCACTCACCTAGTAAGAGAAATTTTAGGTGTTTTCAATTCTGGCTATTAGAAATAAAGCTGCTATGAAAAATTGTATGCAGATTTTTGTGTCAGTATAGATTTTCATTTTTCTTTTAAAAAAAATTTTTTTTTTGAGACAGGATCTCATTGTGTAGTTCAGGCTGGTCTTGAACTGACTATGTAGCCCAGGCTGGCCTTGAACTCACAGCAATTCTCCTGCCTCAGCCTCCTAAGTGCTAGGATCACAAACATAAGCCACCATTCCTGGCTCAATTTTCATTTTTCTGGGATAAATGTCATGAGTACAATGGCTGGGTTATAGGGGAAGTGTATATGTATTTTTAAAGAAACTGTCATACTCTTCTCCAGAGCAACTGTACTATTTACAGTCCCACAAGCAATGAGTGGTGTAATTTCTCACATCTTCACCAGCACTTGGTGTTGTTGCTATTTTTTTCAGCCCTTTGGTTAGGTGTTTTTAATTAACAATTCTCTAATAGCTAATATGTTGAACATCTTTCATGTGCTTACTTACCATCTGTATATTTTCTTCAGTGAAATTTCTCTTCATGCTTTTTAATTATTTTCTAACTGCATTGTTTTCTTATTGTTGAATTTTGAGGGTTCTTTATATACTCTAGATAAATATGCAGTGTCAAATATGTGATTTACAGATACTTTCTTCAAGTATGTACCTTATTTTTCCTTTCTCTTTTTTGTTTTTGTTTTTTGAGACAGGATTTCTCTATGCAGTTAACATCTATGTAACTCAGATTGGCCTCAAACTCATGGCGATCTTTCTGCCTCAGCCTCCCAAGTGCTGAGATTACAGGTTTGGGCCATCATACCTGGCTTCTTTTCTTCCTTTTAGCAAAATCTTTCACAGAATAAAAGTTTTTACTTTTTTTTTTTTTTTTTTTTTTTTTTGCAGCCCCGGGGATTGAACTCACAAACTCGCACCTGTCAGACAGGCACTTAAGTCACTGAGCCAAACTCCCAGCCCTGGTTTTTTGAGGCGGGGTCGCACTGTGTAGCCTAGGCCCACCTTGCGCTCGCGTTGTAGCCTGAGCCAGCCTCGAACTCACAACACTTCTCCTACCCCAGCCTCCCGAGTGCTGGGATTAAAGGCCTGCACCAACACGCCAGGCTACTAAAATTTTTTACTTTTGATGAAGTCAAATGTATTACTTTTTTCTTCTATGGATCATATTTTTCATGTCAAATCTAGGAATTCTTTACCAATTTCTAGATCCCAAAGATCTCCCATGTTTTTTTTCTAAAATTTTTATAGTTTTACATTTTATATTTTAATCTGTGATCCACTTTGAGAGGTGTTTTGTATGTGTTTATGTGTGCGCGGGTGATACAAAGCTTTCCTACAGAACTATACCCCCAGTTCACCTTCTCCTTTTGGTTTAATTTTTGTATAAGGTGGGAAGTTCACCTGCACCTTTGTTGAAAAACTTCAGGTCTATTTTAAGAATTCACCTGATTAAATCAGGACCACTCAAGATAATCCCCATTTTGGTTAATTCAAAGTTAATTGGTTATAGACCTTAATTACATCTGAAGATCCCTTTTTCCATACAGCAGCATAATCATGGACGGGAGTTATAACCTATCATATTTACTGGCTCCACCTGTTCTCAAGGAGTGGGGGTTGAATGGAAGGTGGCATGGTGAAATCAAGTCACAACAGTGTCCTTTTAAGCTGGGGCTCCATCAGGAAGTTTTAAGAAGTGGATGAGAAAGTTGAAAAATTCAAGAAAAAATGTAAACTGAGAAGTGTAAGGGGAAGAGGTCCACTTGAAATGAAAGAGATCAAACCGGTTGTTAATCAGTCTTTCATGAAGCCAAGGAAAAACTTGAAGCAAGAAGAGCAAAAGCACAGAAGCCTCATGCAGTTACAAACATTCTCCTATCCTTTCACTACCTTACTGCTCTGGGGTTTTTTTTCCTCCTGTGCTCTGTCATTCCCTATGGAAATGCCATCACTGGGACAAAGCAGTGTGATTGTTTTCCTTCCAGTGTTCCTTATGAAAGTGTCACTCTAAGGCCATCAAACCCCTCTACACTCACAAACTCTTCTCAGACTGCAATCTCTACCTCCTGAACTAACTGCTAAAATCAGGCCCTTTGGGCACACATCACTTCTACAGCCCAGTTTCTCCTTCCGTATCCCACCAGTAAATGGCCTCAAAGGAGGGTCTGTATCACCTAAATTCCTGTGGTTGCTTCCATACCCTTACTCTCCAGCCTGGGATATAGCTCAGTGGCAAAGTGCCTGCCTGGCAAGTGCAAGGTCCTGAGTTTGATTCCCTGTACCAAAAAAAAAAAAAAAAAATTCATTGACCATATCATTACTCTCCAGTACTGTGGACAGTTTTTTCCTTTACCACATGTTCCATTTGGTGTTGTTCTCTAACCTTCCCTGTCCACCAACGTTGTCAAAGGATTTAACCACCCCCACATGTTTAGTTTATATATTCCTCCTCCATTCCAATATCTGTTGGCACAGTGGCTGATTTCTGTGTCCATGTGGATGATTCTACCTGTATTTCTAGACCACTGGTTCTCCACAATAACTTTGAGAAGTACTGATGCTTGGGACCAGCTCAAACCAATAGAATCTGAATCTCTGGGGATGTAGCCTGAGCATAGATATTTTTTTAAGTCCCTAGGTGATTCTAGTTTGCCAGGATAGCAATGAAGGTTTTTTGCACTGAGCTACACTCCTAATCCTTTTAATCTTTATTTTGAGGCAGGTTTTTACTAAGTTACTGAGTTGCCTAGGCTGGGCTCAAATTTGTCATCTTTCTGCCTCAGCCTCTCAGAGTGCTGGCATTAAAGGCTGTGCCACCCACCATACCTGGCCACAATGAAGATTTTTTACTTTATTTTAAAGATATTAAAGTCCAACAAAACATAACAGAACAAAGTCAATCTAAAAAAAGCAGTAGGACTGGTATAGAACTTCAAAGAAAGATACTAGGAAAACAAAAGCTACTATAGTATATCTTGTTATTTTCAGAATAGTTGACCATTCCATCAGGTATAGTAAAATCAAACCAAAAACAAAACAGAATAAAACCAATAAAAACAGAATATGAAATAAAGCAAAAAAAAATAATCAGAATAAACCAAAACAATGAGAACAATATTGGGCCTCAAAGACAAGACAGAAGGGAATCCCCCATATTTGCTACATTGCATACTGTCATCTTCCCAAGAGATGCTCAGACTGCTGGCTCCAGGCCTGCAAAATCAACCAAACAATACAAGCATTTAGTTGCTTTATGCACTGTAGTTGCTATCAACTTAGCCAGTCCTCTGAACCAGCAGGTTGCTTACGGGGATGGGGGAGAAGGGCGAGGGGGTCTATGTCCTTGATTCTTAGCCCGCATGCTGGTAGAGGCACATCTCTTTCTCTTCCTGGAATCTGCACTGGTCGCGCACACTCACCAGGAAGGCAGGCTAGTTGTCTTCTCCACAATGAAGATTTTTTAAGACTCTCACTGCTACCTCCAGCCAGGATAGAAGACTGCCACTATGTTCTCACAGATCCTTGGCATTCACAACAGTAAAGACTTTTGCATCCATCAAACTTTAGAAAACCAACTTATTCTCACGTCTTGAAATCACCAAGGATCTGGCTACCTGACTTAACATCCCACGACTAGCAGTACAACCTTTCAGCTTTTTCATTTCTCTTCTGTCTTATCTTTCAGGCCTTTGCTTCCACCTTTTCCCCTTAATTTATTAGTAGGCCCCCAACCTTGCTACTTTTCCCTAAACATCCTGACTCCCGTGATTGATCGTTCTCACCACTAACTTCACCACTCAACTTCCCTTAGCTGTGTATTTTGCTACTCTTACCTTACAAATCCCAAACCCTGAATCAATAGGAAAATCTACCTGCTCTGCTCTCCTGCCACAATTTCTGGAGAAAAACTGTACTCCTTTCAGATGAGATCCACTGCTAATACATGGTTTCCAATTTTAGTTTCTAAACACTGTCGACCCTTTGATTTCCATTTATCCCTCCAATGCCCCTGAAGTCACTATTCCAAACCTTTGCCCTTTTAAAAATAGGTCTATGAGATGTGAACTTTCCTTCTACAAGTACAGATCTGTTTGCATCTCTTACAGTTCTTCTTTCCTTCTGCTCCTCTCCAGCACAAGATTAATTATTCTTATTTTTCTTTCTATATTCTGGATCCTATTATCCTGCTCCTGTATTGAATCTTCAATTTCTTTCAAGAGAACATACACACAGAGATACACACAGTCACACACACACACACACACACACACACACACACACATTGAGTCTCTCTCGTCTTCTAAAAGTTTTTCTTTTCTGCTAGCATCTTCATTAGTTCAATCTCAGATAAGCTTCTTGAAAGAGTACTCTAATTCATTATCTCAATTTCCCCACCTTCCAGTTACTCCTCAGTCCACAGCTCTTAGGTTCTCACAATTCCACTAACTGCATGGGCAATGGTCAAGGTAAGAATCCATACAGACAAGCTGGGCGTGGTGGCGCACGCCTTTAATCCCAGCACTCGGGAGGCTGAGGTAGGCGGAGCGTTGTGAGTTCGAGGCCAGCTTGGGCTACAACGCAAGCACAAGTCTGGCCTGAGCTACATAGTGCGACCCCGCCTCAAAAAAACCAGGACTGGGAGCTTGGCTCAGTGCCTTAAGCGCCTGCCCTGGCAGGTGCGAGGTTGCGAGTTCCATCCCCGGTGCCGCAAAAAAAAAAAAAAAAAAAAAAAGAATCCATACAGACATTTCCAGATCTTTCTTTTTTTTTGAACTCTTTTTACACAATCTCTGCTAACCGCTTTTGCCTTTTTAAAACCTGTATTGACTTACATGATCTTTGGGTGACTGCTTTTCTTTTTATTACCATACCACACATAGTTTTTAATATACATTTTAAATGTTGGCAAATTTGAGGATCCTCTTCTTAGCTCTCCTCTTTTCTCTCTCTCTCTCTCTCTCTCTCTCTCTCTCTCTCTCTCTCTCTCTCTCTCTCTCTATCATCTATCTATATGTCTGCTATCTATCTATCTGCCTCTCTATCTGTCTCAATTACTTTTGCTGTTGCTGAGGCAAAATACCCAACACCCAAAGCTGAAGGAAGAGAGGTTTATTTTGGCTCACAGTTTGAAGAGATTACAGTTCATAGTCAGATGGCTCCAAGGCAGGGTAGCATGGCAGAGAGGCATTGCAGAACAGACAGGAGGCAGCAGTGGACAAGTAGCAGTAGCAGCACAGCAGAAGCAGCAGCAGCAGCAAGCCTGCCTCCCCCTTTTACCCCATCAAGGCTATACATCTTTTGATTGGTGTCACCCATACTCAAGGTGGGGCACCCTTAATCCTAGCATCACACCCTTAATCCACATTCACACACCCGAATCTAACCATCTTCAAAAAGCCCCACCTGGGGAGAGCCAGATGCCAGCCTCTTCCTGCACACAGGCTGGGAAACAAGAAGAGCCAACCCCCCCCACTCCCCCACTCCCCACCGTAAGTGACTGGCTGATCCAGAGAAACACAGGCTGAGATGATGGATATTGAGGTAGAATACAATTTAATGCTTGTAATGTTTAGTGTTTCACTGACTTTGCTGGTCTGGAGCCGGTAGTCCGAATGTCTATTCAGAGGATAACAATACACAATGTGGCTTCTATGGGGGATCTGTTTCTGAGGGTGGTAGCCATTGTTGATTCCCTATTGTCTTGTTTTGAAGTCCTGTATCATTTTTATGGTTTTGTTGGGTTGGGTTTTATTCTGTTTTGTTTTGTTTGATTTTATTATATCCATGTGGCATGAGTAGCTATTTCAAAGATAACCAGATATATTATGGTAACCATTTTGGATTTACTATTATGTTGTTTTGAAGTCCTTTATTGCATTCATTGTTTGGTTTTTATTGGTTCTGTTCTGTTCTGTTTTGTTTGATTTTTACTATGTCTGAGGGTATGGGCAGCTATTTTGGAGACAACAGGCATTATGGTAACCATTATTGATTTCCTATTGTTTTGAAGTCCAGTGTCACTTACACTGGTTTGTTTTTACTGACTTTATTCTGTTTTATTTTGCTTGGTTTTACTCTCTTTAAAATAAAAAACAAACAACAAAACAAAAAAAGTCCCACCTATGGCCACATGAGGTTTTGGGGACATCTAGATACAAGCCGTAACATGATCATCTATCTATCTATCTATCTATCTATCTATCTATCTATCTATCTATCTATCTCATCTATGTATGTATGTATGTATGCATCTATCTATCTATCTATCTATCCATCCATCCATCTCTTTTGCCTACACAAGTTCAGACTAAGGACTCCCAAAACTCAGAGTCCAGTCCAAACCTCTTGACCAAGCTCTAGATCTGCATATTCAGTGTCTATTGGACCCTTTCTCCTTTAACACCTCAAATTTTACATGTTCCAAAGCAAGTTTGTTATTTTCCAGAACCTTCTCCCATCAACCCACAAAACCAGTGTCCTTTGTTCCTTATCCTTTTTTTTTTTTAAACCAGGGATCAAACTCACGACCTTGAGCTTGCCAGGCAGGTACTGTGCTGCTGAGCTATATCCCTGGCTCTCTGTTCCTTATCTTTATTGATGACACCATTATCCACTGGTCTCTCATAATGGAATCTTATGCTGAGTTATTTAGATTGGCCTCTTTCCCTCAACTTTCACATCCAATTAATCAAGCACTACCAGTTCCACTTCCTAAATTGCTTCATATGTGTCTACTCCTCCTCATTGCCATTGCCTTCGTTCAGCATTTCCTCTCTCACTGTGACAGTGATACAGTCTCCTAACTTGTGTCCCTGTCTACAGTTTGGTTTTTCAATGATTGCTTCCATTCAACGGCAAGAGTGATGGAAAACCCTTACAATGCTACTTAGCAAAAAGTAGGTATTCAGTTAAATTTTGCTGAATGAATAGATGCCCAAATACTCTCTCAATTGACATTCAGATTCTGTTCCTATTTCTGGCCTCAACTTCCCACCCCCCACGATAATTTAGATTCTAGCTAATAAGTACAAGGGAAAATCTCATAACAAGTCTTCTGATTCCAAGTTGAAGTGTTTCCTTAACTACATTCCAGCTCCTTTCCTTTCAGTCTCATTTTATGGAAATCTTAAAAACTTTTTCTTGGATTATTGTATACAGTCCCAATGAGGCAAGTGGTTAGACAATATGGTCACCCTTTTCAAATCCCATAAGAGAATGTTAGATCTACAAGGGAAGAAGCAGGCAGATTCTGTGAAGGTTGAAAGTGGGAGAGAATTCAAACCAGGATGCTACATTCACTACGTCCTTCACTCAGCAGCAGGCATTTCCTTGGTGCTAGGCTCTATGACAGGCCTCAGGGGTCTGATGAAGTGCTCTGCTGCTGTTGAAAGATTTGAAGGGCAGTGATGGAAATTTTTGACATAGTGGGAAGTAGAAGAGGATGAACCTGTGAAGCATGACCTCAATAGAAGGAAGGACAGAATGGCACCCATATCCAGTGAAAATGGCCAAAGAGCTGCTTCAGGACATGTCCTGGCCCATTGCAGTACTGTGGTGATGGAAAGTTACAGGATGGTGGGTAGAGAGGCCTAAGTCTGGAGCAAAACATTATTGCTTCAGACCCTCACCCCTTGGAGCAATAATTAGCTCATCTGCCTAGAATCCCAGGATAAGCTCAGGCTCCAGAGCAGTATAAACTTCTTTGGGAAGATGTTACGCAAAAATTGTTCAGGATTCTGTTCAGTTTGAGTCTCCCACCTCCATAAATTCCTATCTCTTTGCTGGTGGCACATTCAGGTGTCCCCCAAAGAGAGTTTTTTATTCAGAATTTAAGAACTCTGAAAGTATTTGAAAAGTCACTTTATATGCCATACAGTTCCTGCCAACAGGGTTGGGGGAGGTACTGGGATCTCACACGGTTGCTGACCTGTGAGAACCTGGACAGGTAGCAGCGATCAAGGCTGAAAAGCTTGGCAGTGTAGAAAGGTTTGTCCTGTGACTCTGAGCCTATTTCCCAGGGGTCTGGTGGGCTAGCCTGCTCTGGGTTCCCCCAACCCCCTTTCTTTGTGGGCAGGGCTGTACCAGACCAAGAAGGCACTGCCCCAGGGGCTCATAATCTGAGTGAGACAGCCCAATTATCTACAATTTATGGAGCTTAATTGGAGTGAGTTCAGAAAAGAACAACCTGAACAATTAAGGGACCCGAAGGCTCAGCTTCTGGGGCAAGATAAAAGGCAGCGTCTCAGGCAGCAGTAGTGGTTTCAGGGGGAGTGGTGACTAAGGGGGAGGGCCTGCAAGGATGTCTGCCAACAAAAGGGTGTTAAAGGGAGCAAACACCTGGGAGGAAGGGGGCAGAATGAATAGGAACAAGGTAAGGGGTGTGAACCCCCAGGAAGTGCAGGCAAGAGGCTTGGAGCACTGGCTCGGCCTCCAGGAGTCAAGCCATGTTGAGCAGGCAGTAAATTTCAGCTTTCCCAGTCCAAACCCTGGCTTGAGGGAATCTCAGGAAAACCCAGCGATCTGGGCAGGCAGCACAGTGATGCCTCTAACAGAAAGAATCCTTGACCTGCAGCATATTGAAACTCAGGCCCCATAAGAAGGCCTTGTGGTGGAGAAAATGGTTTAGGCTGAACTCCATAACATCCTGGAATACTCATTCCAGCCCTGCAAAAACCCTATAGGGAAGGATGTCCTTCATCCAACTCAGTTCTTAATTCAGACTTCGCCTTCTATGCTTAAGATATGTACTGAGGGGCTGGGGATATAGCTCAGTGGCACAGAGCCTGCCTGGCGAGCATGAGAGCATATGTTTGATCCCTGGTACCAAAAAAAAAAAAAAAAAAAAAAAGGATGTATACTGATTGGGAGGGGCACTACTTCTGGGCCAGGCTGTTCTTCTGCCAGGCTATGTGACCTTAGGCAAGTCCTTTTCTTTCTCTGGGTCTGTTTTCTCCTCTGTCAAACCGAGGGGACCTTTGGAAGCAGCTGAACTCCCCCCTGCCAACTTTTAGTAAATTTGCACAGAATCCTACTATGTAAAACAGATTAAAAGGATAGTGCTTTATTAAAAAAATATTGAGGCATTTTGATCAAATCAGTGGTTTTGAAATCAAGGGTTCCAGCTCTTGGTTGCTGTCTGAAATCTGCCCACACATCTCACATTTGCGGAACTCTGAAAGCTCCTGTAGAAAGCCTGAGAGCCCCAGAGAACAGGGTAAAGTCATCACTTTAGTTATCTCTCCAAATTTCTGCAACTCAGACTTTTCCACAGTGCATATTATGTGTCCCTAAAGGGTAGGCACTGTGTCTTCTTTCCTTTGTGTCCCTAGTGCCTTGTGACCTTTTAAATATTTTGGTCTGGGATTTTGCACAGAGTGGGTTTTATTTGAAGTCTATTGAATTGAATTGGTGGTCTTTGGTTAGGTAACAGACTTGGGCACTGGCTGGGGGTGTGTGTGTGTGCCCTCATCAGATGCAAGGGCTGTCTGCACACTTCAGAGCAACTTCCCCAGATGATTGAGAGAAGCAATTTTGGGGAAGCAGGAGAACTTAAGGCCTACTTTCCTTGGGCACGGTGGTGCATGCCTGTAGTCCAGCACTTGGGAGACTGAGGGAGGAGGTTCACAAATTCAGGCTCAGCCTGGGCAAATTAGTCTCAAAAGAAAGGAGGAAAGAAAGAGAGAAAGAAAGAAAAGAAGAAAGGAAGGAGAGAGAAAGAGGAGAAAGAAAGAAAAAAAAATAAAGAGAGAGAAAAAATCTCTGGTCTCTGAATATACTGCTCTTGTCAAACTCCTTTCTTTTTTCTAACTGCAGTCTCTAGAAGGTGTCACTTCTAGGCACTAAGAAGGTGGCCCAAACCAGGAGATTTTAGAGGCTGAATGAATTCCACCTAATCAGAGCAAAGGAGATAGCCTAAGCAAGAAGGAGCAGAGTGAACCTGATTTAAATTCCTGTCTTAGTTACATTTTCGTTGCTTGGACACAATATCCAACACTCACAAGTAAAAGGAGGAGACGTTTATTGTGGCTTACTCATTGTAGAGGTTTCACCCCATACTTGGCTGGCTTCAAGGCAGGGCAGCGCAGCAGAGGACGTCGCAGAGGAGAAACAGTGCATGGCATGGCAGGCAGGAAGCAGCAAGGGATGAAGGGAGGAGGAGGGATATATATACAGCTTTCCAGGCCACGCCCACAGTGACCCACCGCTTCCCACCAGGCTTCATCTCCCAGTATCTCACCCAGCTACAAACCCATCAGTGGATATTATCCAGTATCACACTCTCATGATCCAGTCACTCCCAAAAGCCCCACCTATGAGCACGTCAGACTTTGGGAGAACATCTAGATATAAACCACAACAGTACCCTTAGGCATGGAATGATACCTATGTAAATAATTTTGCAAAGCAAAGAATTGGGTGCTTCATATGCCATTTGTTCCCTGTGCAGACTTCCTTGAATGGCTGGTAATTTTAGGACTTTTGGGGAGGGATACAAGGAAAACTTTATTAAAAAGAGACTTTTTTAGGTTCATGGTGCAAAATTCAAAAATGATATGAATGTACATAGTGAAACAAAGTATGTCTCCTTTCTTCCCCAACTGTACAATTTCTTTTCCCAGAGGCAATGGCTAACAGTTATACCCTTCCACAGATATGTTAAATCTATACCATATTCATATATCCTTTCAGAAACACTCTATACACATACACGTAAATATATGTAGTGTATTTATATTTCCTACCTCTCTTCACAGAACTTAAAGTATCTTGTACACACTGCTTTTCACATTCTTTTAATGGGTGCATAGTATTCCATTTATATGTGCATCTAATTAATTTTCTATTGACATTTAGGTTCCTTCTAATAGTTTCCATTATGCATGATGTCACAATAACTATTAATGCACATACATAATTTGGCAGAGGTGTATTTTTTACTTCACAGTCCTTTTTTTTTTTCTTTTTTTGGCTTTTTTATACAGGGTCTCACTATATAGTTAAGACTGGCCTTGAACTCATGTAGTCCAGGCTGGTCTCAAACTCACAGTGATCCTCCTGCCTCAGCTCCCATTACTATAGAGTCCTTGAGTCAGATTTTAAACCTGGCTATGAGGCTGCAGGAGAGAATGCTCTGGAATGTCATCTTTTGCCTCCCTTCACCATTGTAGCTTCCTTGACCTTTAAGCAGGTTCAACTAAATGGTATTTTGGGACATTAAGGAGAAGGCAGGCAAAAGGTTCTGACTAGCCTGGTAGGGGTCTCTAGAGATCATCCCATTGGCTAACAATTCCTGCTTGGTGACACTTCTTGCCCCTTGAACCATTTAAGCAGTGACTAGAGATGACAGACTAGTTTTAGAGGCCTGGAAGATAATGAAAACCCATCAAGCTGGCTGCATGTAAGATGCTAAATGGCAACTGACACCTGGCTTCAGTGTCAGTGACCAAATGGGAATTTGTGAGGGTGGAGCTGATTGGGAGAGAGCACACCTCATCTAAAGAGGGCACATTTAGTTCTAGCTGGTGATGCAGGCCCAGTACTGTTAGATATTTATGGGTAAGCCAGAAATTTGGGTTTTATATGAACTCTCCTTAATTTGTATATAGTAAGACTAATAAAAGCTTTGTATGGTGGCCTGCCCCTATAATCACAGCTACTTGGAAGACTGAGGCAGGAGGATAGTGAATTTAAGGCTAACTTAGCTGTATGTTTCAAAAAATTACAATAACTGTAATAAAAACCCACAGAGAACTGTATAAAAAACTATGTCAGGTACTGTTTGAAGAGCTTGAGTTTTAACTCAATATTCATTATAACCCAGTGAAACAGAGTACTACTGTTTATCTTCATTTTACAGTTGAGCAAGAGGAAGCAGAGTTTAAGTAACTTTCCAAGAGTAATATGAACAAGTGGCAGTGTTGGGATGCAAAACTAGCCTGTGCTCTTGATGACTATACTATACAACCACTTATCAAGGAAACCTAATTCAAACTTTAACACTGCATAAATTAATGCTACCATGCCAAACAAAAAACCTCAGCTAGGCGTGGTGGCACACGCCTTTAATACCAGACCTCGGGAGGCTGAGGCAGGAGGATCGTTGTGAGGTTGAGACCAGCCTGGGCTACAAAGTGAGCTCAAGCCCAGCCTAAACTGCATAGTGAGACCCTGTCTCAAACAGAGTTGGGGATTTAGCTCAGTGGCCTAAGAGCCTGCCTGGCAGGCGCGGGGTTGAGAGTTTGATCCCTGGTACAAAAAAAAAAAAAAAAAGACAAATCAAAAACCTCGGACCCCCTGGTTGGAAACCTTTACTTTAGAGGGTGGCTGGGATGAAGCTGGCTGTCACACTGATGGTTCTGCAAACATCTTTTTTTTTTGAGACAGGGTTTTTGCTATGCAGTTCAGGTTGGCTTGAACTCACTTTGTAGCTCAGGCTGGCCTCAAAATCACAGCAATCCTCCTGTTTTAGCCTCCTGAGATGACAGGCAGGTACCACCACACCTGGCTACAGACCTCAGTATTGACTGAGCTCCCCTGCCAGCATTTCCATCTAGGCCATGTGTGGTAGTGGAGTCAGGTGGGAGTCCTTCACTTGGTTTTTGTCATACTATGTTTTCAATCACTCTTGAGAACGGTGAGAGTACAGTGGTGGAGAGAGTTGGCTTAACTCTGAGTCCTCAAGAGGTCACAAAAGTGGATGGAAAGGTGTTGGCACTGGTCCTAGAGCTGGATTTCTTAGCTTCTAGTTCTGCCCTTGTGCTCCACAGTTCATTGGTTGGTTTGGGGAAGGTAGCTCTTCCAGCCTTTCACAGCCTCAGTGTTTCTATCTGTAAATGCAAACTAATAACCTCTGCCATACAAGGTTATTATGAGCATTAGCAAGAAACTGTGTGCACACGTACAGCACAAGTTGAAGAGAATATTCTCAGCAGTTGGGCTTCTTTGGGGACAGGAAGCTTGTTACTTCCCAGGGAAAGCTACCCTGAAGTTGGGCCAAGGAATATGAGCTGTCTCCCCTTGTCATCACAGCCTTCTCAGGGCTGTACCTTTGATTCCAAGCTCTTCCATTCACCAGGCCACTTCTATGGCCATGAATGCGCCACATCTGACCCTTCAGCATTGATCCCTAGGCCCAAAGGCCCAAGGCGTCTTGAAATTTATCATAAGTGTTTCAACTGCCAATAAAACTGCCTTTGTCAATTTTCTTGTTCACTTGTTTGCTTTTCCATATTAATTTACAGATTTATGTGTTGGGTTCAACAAGTATACATACACCTTTTTTTCTCACAAACAAGTAGTTTTAGTATATGTAAATATTATACTTCTCAAGAAAAATGAAAACAAAAACAAATACCAACTCTATTTCCAAAGGTGAGACTGGACATTAGAGAAACTTGGTCATACGTGTCATGACCCATTTTGTTACAAAATGGTGTGTTCTTGAGACGAAGCCTTCTGCACCAACAGGAGAGTCAAAAGCTGCAAAGAGAGTTGGGACGCAAGGCTAGCCCACAGTCTCGGTGACTGTGGATGGAGAGAGGAAGAGGGAGTAGGGAAATGGCAGGAGAGGACAGATCCAGGTCATAAAGGCCAAAAAGATGAACATGATGTACTCTCTCCATCTTATGATGACAATGTACTTTAGAGTGAAGGCTGTGCAAGTAGATCCTTGCTGAGTCCCCCTGAGCTCCCCCAACATGTTTAACTCCTGCCCTAGTTCCTCTTCTACTGAGGGCAACCGGCCCAGAGGTAGCCCTTTGAGTCAGGATGTGAGTCGAAGCGAGGTGGCCAAAACAGTGAGGTCAGAGTGTGAACGGCCTTGAATCTCAACTTTTGCTTTTTCCAAGCAATGGAAGTCATTTCAGGTGCAGGATGCCAGGCCCTAAACCAGAGTGTCTGGGTCGAAGGGCAGGAGGTTACAGATGCAGGGAGTCTTATTCAGAGCTATGACTGGGAAGTAACCAAGGATTTGGGAAGACAGTAGTAGTGATGAGAAAGAGAGACAGACAGACACACACATAGGAATGCAAATACGGATCATAGGGCAGCAGACTAGAAGGAGACAAAGAGGGAGACCCAAATGACCCCGGAGCTAGGAGAATAGGGCTATTAACATAAACTGTGAATGGGCCCCTTAATGGCTCAAGTCCCTGGGCACCAAAAAGCTTACTGGGCAGGCCTAAGCTTCCTTAGTTTGACCCTGCGGGGATAGGGCTGATGGGCCCAGTGCCTGTGGCTGCCAAAGCTCTAGGGAGTTTTGTCTCATCCTAGGGGTCCAGAGAGGCCGGAGGCCTGAAGGGGCTGAAAACGGAGGGCGTCACCCGCTCAGCCCCTTCTGCGCCCCGCCCAGCCCTTCCCATCTCCCCTCTGGTCTGCCTCTGGCCAGGCTTTTTTTTTTTTTTTTTTTTTTTTTTCCCGGTACTGGGGATTGAACTCACAACCTCGCGCCTGCCAGGGCAGGCGCTTAAGCCACTGAGCCAAACTCCCAGCCCTTGGCCAGGCTTGTTGGAAACCCAGAGGCGAAGGCGAGCAGGCAGTGGCGGCCCGAAGCGAGCTGGGGAACGCGCCAGGGTGCGGAGAAGGGCGCGAAGCACGAAAAAAGAGCGCCGCGCCAAACCCGGTTCTGCAACCGCGCCTCTGCCTCCATGGCGCCTTCCAGGCCGGGTAGGAGGAGCCACAGCGCCACCCAGCGGCCGGTGTCGAGGAACCGCACTCAGGGCTCTTCGTGGGTAACACAAGACCTTGGGTCAGAGCCTGGAGGAAAGCTAGCGCGAAGAAGAGGCAGGCAGTGGTTGATGAGCTCTTAAACTAGACTCCCCCGCTTCACTTCATCCGCCAAGCCATGTGGCACACGGACGGTACTGGATGACTCCTACTGCAGGTGAGTTGACGGTATTTTGCTCAAGCTCAACAATCTGCCTTACCTCCCAATGGGTCACCGTATAAAGCCCAAATACCCTGTCGTAACCCTCAATCAAAGTCGTTTATGCTTTGACTTCAGACAATCTTTCAAGCTCATCTCTGGATCCCACTTTATAAACCCTAAAACTGCTCTCTCCTGTCTAAAATGTACAGTACCTCCATATCTACTTCCATTCAGTCAGTGGACACTGAATAAGGCACTGACAGACAATGACCTTGTCTGTTCAGCCTACATTCAAAGGGAGAAAACAGCAATGAACAACAAAGCCAGTACAAAAGCAAGATTATTTTAGCAGGTTGGTAAGTTAGAGTGTCTGGGTTGAGAAGGGCACTGCTATACCCAGAGTAGTCAAGAAAGCTCTTTCTGAGAAAGTGATACATGACACCTGATAATGAAGAGTGGGCCTTGTAAATACCTGGGGGGAAGAACATTTTGTACTGAGGAAAGGCATGTTCAAAGGTCTTAAGAAAAGAGCAAGCTCAGCATAGCAGAGGAAAAGAAGGCAGGTTGGTTGGAGGCAAGTTCAGGAAGTACACTTGTGAGGTCAAAGAAGGCAAGTCCCAAGATGTGTAGGTGCCTGTAGACTTTGATAAGGCATGCATTCAGATTTTATTCTGAGTTCAATTTTTTTTTTTTGATACCGCAGATTGAACTCACAACCTCACTCCTGCCAGGCGGGTGCTTACGCCCCTGAGTTAAATTCCTGGTCCTTCAGATTTTATTCTGATTCAGATGCAAAACTATGGGAAGGTGTTAGTAGGAGAAACGTGATCTGGTTTTTAAAAGATCACTCTGAGTGGAGTGCAAGATTGGAAACAGCGAAACCAGTTGGGAGACCGCTGCTGTGGTCTAAGACCATTGATAGTAGCCTGGACAAGGTGGTAATAACGGAGGTGGGAGAAGTTCTCAGATTCTACAGGTATTTTGAACAATTTCTGTTCAGTATTTCCTTCTGAGTCATCCTAGGAGTGTCTTGAGGGCAGATGGTACATTTGAATGATCTTTGGGTTCACATCCTATACCACTAAGCAGTTAGCCTTCTAGACAGGTGTTCAGTGTTAAGTGACTAGATCTCTGTGACCTGCCAGTCAATGTGACAGGAAGCAGAAGTTCTGTGACTTCTAGTTGCTCTGATAGGCTCCTCCCTTTCCTCTTCTTCATGTTTTGGTGTCTCCTAAAAGAATCTAAAAATGTTTGGGAGGGAAGGGAAAGCAGGAGTCATGAAGTTGTTTTCTGCTAGCAACTGGCCTTAATACTTTCCCACAGTACTTCATTTGAGTTAATTTATATATTCTTTATAACAACATCAAACCTATCCCCTCATTTCGGAGCTAAACAGATTGAAAGCCCAAAAAGGAAAAGGGACTTTATGGAGTTTTGTGGGAAGTCGAAGATGTCACAGCATAAAACATTCACATTTTGAGTCCCACTTAACACCCCAATACTGCTTATTCACATTTATTATGCTGAGGTCTTTTTTAGTCTCTTGCTCATTGTTAGTATCGCACAATACAGTGAATCTCAGGGCAAACTTGTAGGTTTTGAACAAGATTCAGGATTTCATGAAGTCAGTGAAAGTGATGTTGGAAACCATCTCTAATGCCATGTAAAGTCCTTGATAAATAGCGATTTGGCAGAGGTAGACCAGTTACCCCTGGCAGAAGAGAAGCTTGACCTGGGTCATGACAGGATCAAGACTTCAAAGAGAATGATTCAATTCTCAAAAGATTATAAGAGGTCCTTGGGATAATTGAAGAAGCTCTCTAATTTTGAAAAAAACTAAACAAAAATTCTGCCTATGCCTGTGCTACAGAAGTCAATATTACACTCTCCTGTGCTTTGGTCAGGAAAATTACATTATCCTCCAATGTTTGATTCATTCTTTGTTCGTTCTAAGAATTAGTGTATATTTGCAACTATTCACACATTTTAAATGGAAACCAAAATATTTTTCACATTTCCAATTTCATTTCTCAAGATAAAGTCCCCAACAAACCCTTTCCCCTTTTCCTCCACTCTACAGTGAAATATTACTTCCTATTTCAAGTGGATTCATTCTAAGTGGCCTTTTCTCTAGCACCACTTATCCTGAAATAACAAGGACTTCCTGTAGCCCCAGCCTTCTCTTTATCCAGTGGCTGCCAAGCCTGGCCTGAGCCTGGTTGGAGGGGGGACTCAGCAGGGCAGTTGCAGGGTGGTACTAGTTCAGTCCAAGTCAAAGGCTAGAGCAGCTACTGCCTTGGCACGTCCATTGTGTCCTTTATTTCCTTAGCATTGTGAAAAAGTAGCCCCCTCTGCTTTTGTATGTAGTAGGTTAGAGACACCTGAAGTCCCTCACTTCTTTTCCCTATGCCAAAGGCACAGAGAGCCTGGCTCCCTCCTCATGGAGATGCAGTGAGGCAACAACACTATGTTAGAGTGAGTATATTGTGGTTGCCTAACATGTAAGGTTGTGCTATCTTGTGGATTTGTGTCTGTGTCCTGTTGTATTGCCACTACCCAGAACAGTGCTCAACATACCAAATTGTTCAATAGGCATATGTATTGGGTAATTTGCTATGTACCCCCAAGTCCTCATGTACTTTTGATGGAGCTGAGTCTGATGCTTGTGATCAGTTTATTGTTTAGCACCAGGATTAATGACGTGACTGCTACACCCGCCCAGGGATACAGTGTAAGGAGCTGAGATACAGTGTAAGGGAAGGCGGGTCTTCCTCTTGCACTTCCATGCTTCTGCCCTCTCTCTCTCTCTCTCTCTCTCTCTCTCTCTCTCTCTCTCTCTCTCTCGCCAGTGCACCTTGTGGCTTGCAGCCACCATGAACCATAGACGTGCCACCCCATGCTGACTTGGAGCCAACTAATGGACTGAAACTCCTGAGAAACTGTAAGAATAAACCTTTCCTTCCCTAATTTTGGGCATCAGGTATTTTGTCTTGGCAATGAGTAAAAAGTAACCAAGACAGCATATTTTAATTGAGTAAGTTGAACCTCCTTCAGTATGTGATAAGTACCATGATTACGGCACGAGACCTTGTCAGAATACATGCTGGGTGTGGTGGCGCACTTCTGTAATCCCAGCACTCTGGGAGGCTCGGGCAGGATTACAAGTTCCAACCCAGCCTGGGAAATTTAGCAAAACTCTATCTCAAAATAAAAAATAAAAAAAAGGTGCTGGAGATGTAGCCAGTGGTAGAGTGCCCCTGGGTTCAATCCCCAGTATCAGGGAGAAAAAAGGAAAAAAAGAAACAAATCCTTGTCCAAGTACAGTGGAGAAAGAGACCCATGTTTCAGTTTGGGAAAGGGTGCAAGTCTTCACAGCAGATGTAGACATTGAGCTGGACTTTGAAAACTGGGTAAGCCAGTTATGGGCAGAGCAGCGAGGGCATTCCTGCCAGAAGAAATAATGTGAGCAAAGGGCAGGGGAGAAGGTGCACAGCTCATTTAGTGACCGACCAGTTTAGAAATGGGCAGGAACATGAGTGCATGAGCACCTATGGCAGGTCAGACTGGTAGGATAGGCTTAGAAAACAAAGGCCCTTGAATATCTTGCTCAAAAGTTTCTACTTGATTCTAAAGGCAGTGCGGAGCCATCTCATGTTTTTGATGTTCGTCTGTGTGTGTGTGTGTGTGCATATGTGCATGTTTGATGTTTTTGAGGCATGTAATATGTTTGCTTTAGAAAGATTAGCTATGTCCTTTAGGAAACTCAACCAGGGCAGCATTTCTTTTGCAATATGTATATCGAGTGCCTCCAAGGTACTTGGCACTGTGCTAGGTGGAGGAGGGATTGGAGCCAGACTTAATTGGACAATAGGTTAGTTGGACAATAGTTAGGCTATTGTAGTCCAGGAAAAATCTACTGAGTGCTTGAAGTGGCTTATTGGGAGTTAGGAGGGAAAGGAGGTGCAGGCAATGGAATGAGAAAGGACTGAATGACTAATGATAACTATTGGCATTTGAGTGGCTCCTGTGCGCCAGCTGTCATGCCAAGTGCTTTATGTACATCATCTAATCCTCACAATAACCTTTTTGATCAATGAGGACACCGAGGCTCAAAAAAGTAAAAGAACAGGTCCAAAATTATATAAGGAGGAGATGGTGATAACTAGACTTCAAACTCAGCCTTGCTCTAGAGACCATGGTGTTTTGCTCTTGGGGAAGTTGGGGAACTTGTGTTTTCTTGGAAAGTAATTCAGCAGCTCAGCCTAAGCATGCTCCCCTTTCTCTCATCTATATGAAAGCCCTCCCTGCTGCCCCTCCAGCAGTTCTTCAAGTGGCCCTCACTCCTGTGGTGGGAAGATAGGCCTGGTGAAGATAGGTGGTGTGGAGATGTATGACCTGGTGTGGAGATAGGAAGCTGCTAGACTAGAACGAGAGACTACAACAGAGGCAGTGAACTAGTAATCCCCAGGTCACACGAGGCAGACTTAGTTAGACCACATGCAGGGAGGTAGGCCATTAGGTTGGTTGGTTCGATTTTAGACTGGAGCCATCATTTAGGAATTAGGTGATTCACACCAAAATCTTGAGCCCTGGCTTCCCTTGAAAAAGGTCTGGCAACCCTGGGCCTACATTCCCATGAAACTTCCCTGGGCTCATGCTGGCCTGTGCCCATACTCCGCAGTAGTCATTGTTCATGGGTAAGTCAGCACTTTTCTCCAGCTCAGCCCACTTCACTACTTAGTTATCTGCCTGAGCTCTGCAGGCGGTTGGCTTTGTGATTCCTTGCCAAGAATGGTCTACTAGGCAGGGTGCCTGGCACCAGGTCAGCATCCTCCGTCACCATCCCCTTCCCAGGTCCTAGATTGTTTCCCAGGGCAGCAAGCTGGGCTCCACAGAACAAAGCCAGGGAGGGAGGGTTATCATCAAGTCTTATCATTTATTTCTTTATGGGGTTAAACAAGAGCAGAGAGGCCTCTGCCCCACAATGCGACAAAACAGAAAGCAGTACACATACAGAGACTCTCACTGAAATACAGAGGCAGGATAAGAGGGAGGGAAGAGACAACTGAATCATAGCCAGGTAAGGGAGGAAGGGATGGGGGACTACTAGGAAACCAGCTTGGAGACTCAGTCATAGGAACTAGTGCAAGAAAGTCCTACTCATGAAGCACAGTGTAGAAAATGGCATAAGAAAGCTGCCTGGCTCTGCTGCCTGTGATGGAGGCCAGGGGCAGCTGGAGAGGTGGTGGAAGATCAGGGTGAGGGAGTGCACGGGGACAGTCATATGACTCTGAGGTGGAGTGTGGTGCCCCTTTCCCCTGCCACTGGGCAAGGCCTTGGGCTGGTCTGAGCCAGGGGTCTCCTGGGCACTTGGTGAGGGGGAAGAGAAGATGCGAGTCTCCAAAGGTCCATTCCCTGGGGCCATGTGTCCCCCTTTATTGCCCAATTTCTTTTTCTCTCCTGAGGATGCAGGAGTTAGGAGGCAGTACCTGGGGTCTCTCTGGAGCCCAAGCACCTGCCCCTTCACTTTAACAGAAGCCAGCACTTCTTCCCCTCCCGAGCAGAAAGAGCACTCTAGGGACGACGCCTGTGGCTGGGCCCGAAGTGTGGAAGGCCACAGGAGTATGGACAGGGCACAGGTGTGGAGACAGGGGGACAGGTTGTGAAAAATGAGAAAACTGGCAGGGAAGGACTCTCCAGGCTCATGAAGCTGATTTGGGACTCGGCTGAGGCCCTTGAATATTTCTTTCTGTTCCAGGGAAGCCTCCCATTCATCCCTAAGTGGACCAAGTCCAGTTCTCCTTCTCCATTCTTTTAGGGTTCACTGTAATGTAGCTCCATCCCCCCTCCCCTCAGCATTATATCCTAGAAGGACTCAGGCCCCCCTGGCACTACAAGCCCCTGGCCTGTCCCACACAGTTCTGGCTCTATTTCTTGTCAGCTTTTATTGGCTTTTAGATGTTTTAGGCAATGTGGCCTCCCACTCCCAGCACACTAGTATAAGGCTAATAGACCCCAAGGGATACTCAATGCCTCTTTCCCATCCAGCCCCCTAGCCTGACCAAAGAGTTCAAGTCTCTCAGCCAAGGGACAAGAGCCCATTCCCTGTAGTCGAAGGATGGGCTCGCCAGTCTCTGGATTTTCTCTGGGAGGTGACAGTGGTGACTGGAGCAGGGGACCTGCTACAGGGTGAGGAGTCTGGTTGTTCCACAGTTGGGATAGTAACCCATGGGGTCGGGGGTGGGAAGGGGTGAATACTCTTTGGTAGGCTGGGGATGGGGACAGGGTAGGGCTGGGGGAAGCTCATCTCTGGAGAGCTCCGGTGCAGGGTCACCGGGTTCTCCTTCATGGAGGCCTGGGCTAGGACAAGGTGGGGGAGTATGAGGACCCAGGCCAGGCCTGACCCACATGGGCTCAAGTCCCTCCTCCTCATAGAGATCAGAAATGAAAGGTCTTTGGCCCCAAGGCCAAGATCTCCAGGGCAACAGTGGCCCTTGGAAGTATGTGCACCTTCTGTAAGATATGGCCCTTCAGACAGCGACAGTCCAACCACGTACCCTCAGCCTTCTGTTTTTCAGCCCAACAACTCAGCTCCTGTGCTCTTTCCGCAGAGGGCTCCTTATGCAGCTCTCTCCGATTTGGGGATCAGTTCTTGAGCCTGCCTCAACACTAAGTACTCACTTCTCCAAAGCCAGGGGCAGTAGCCCATTTGGCCATCTCTCTAGGCCCTCTGTCCATATCTCTCTTTTCTCCCCCTTTCCCCATCTTCCTTCTTTTTCGCCAGTCTATACCCCATTCCTACTCCTCAGTGCCTAGGGTGGTGAGGCACAAGTTCACTGGGCCCCACCTAGCTGCAACTGTGTACCCTGCATCTCCCAGCCTGGCACTTCACCTATGACAGCCCCATGTTGGGCAAGGCGCTCTGAAGTGGCAGGAGGGCCATTGCACTGTCTGCCGTCGCCTGTAGGGATATGGGCTGGGGGGAATTAAGGATCTTGGCAACAGAAGGAATGTGGAGGGGGGAAAGAGCTTCTCCCCTCCAACATTCCCTGCAGGGCTGGGGCTGGGTGAGCAGCCTCCTACCCTGGGGTCAGGGCTTTCAGCAGGGCTGGGCAATTCCAGCTCCCACTCTCTCGCATTGTTTGCTAAATCCCACCTGCTGTTCCTTTTTCTCCCAGATGAGTTTTGCAGCTCCCTAGGGCCCTCTGCCCATTCTGTTGGAGCTGCTTTTGGGGCCGGGGTAGGTTGGGGGATGTGAGGTCCCCTATTTCCCCCCACCCCCCACCTGGCCCTACACTCCCATGGGAGGAGCTCCCTCCCCCCCTCCTGAAGGGGGGGCTGGAGCTGATGTGTGTGGTGGAGGTCTGTCCTCTCTCCCTGCTGTCACTCTTCCCGTGTCAGGCCCTCTTCTAGAGCAGGCAGTGTCTCCAGCCCCAGTCCCCCACCACCCTGGTTGTTAGAGAAGGACACCACGGTATGGAGGAGCATGAGAACAAGGACACAGAGCCGGATCCTGCTGGGGCTGAGGCGGGAGCCCCCAGAGACTGGCAGCAGGGAGGGCTTGTGGCTGACACGGCCTGGGGGGTCATGGTGGGGGTGATAGTGGTGGTACTGTTGGTGGTAGTGGTGAAAATAGGAGTGGTGGAATTGCTGGTGGTGGGTTTTGGGGGCCTCAGACTCCTTGAACTTCTTCTTCTCCAACTCACAGGACACCCACTGCACGTCACAGCACTTGGTTTCCGGCCGCTTGGGTGAAGTATCCGGCAACCCTGCCAATGGATAAGGAAGGTGTGGTGGGGTGCTCAGTGGGTGATGGCTCTACCTTACCTGGAGATTTTTCAAAGCTGGGACTGCTCAGCCCTATCTAAGACTTAGGGCTTTCCCCTTGGCCCTCAGCACCTTCCCTTTCTGAGCCCTTCTCTCTCAGGGGATCCCCGTCATGGGGATGTCTCTTTAGCTGTGTATATTCTGGGTAGACATGGCCATTCTAGCCCTTTTTCTTATTATGTTTGGCCTTATGCCAACCTGGGGACCTTGCTGCCCACTCCTCCAGCCACTGACCTTCTACTCTGACTTTGCTGCTGTGCTCCCTGCTCCCACTCCCCTGACCTGCTGCCTGCCTTGGGTCCCCGGCCTCCTCCCTCTTCCCCAGTGCTCTGACTTTACCTGTACAGATAAAGCCAGGGAGCCCTCCGTACACCATTTCCTCATTGTCAGGGAGGATAAAGGGGCACCGGGTCTGCACCTCCAGGCAGTATTGCTTGCAGGGCACCCAGCGCTGGCATTCCTGCTGGGTCACGCTGAAGTATTCTGAGCACAGCCAGGCCTTGTAGACAGCCTGTGGGGAGAGGAAACAGCGTCAGCCCGTTTGTCAGCCCCTTCCCACCTCAGAGGACAGGGATGGAGAGGGCATACTTGTGGTCTCTCAAGGGGGCCTCCTCAACCTAACCCAGAATCCTGACAGTGAAGAGGAAGAACGGTTTGGGTCAAGGCCACGACATCATCCTACCCTACGTCATAGTCAGGGCTCTGAGTTCCCCATTCTACAGTCATCAAGACCTATAATTTATTGGCAACTTCTATGTCACAGTGGAAGGAGGCTTACTAATCATTCTATTCAACGCTGTCGTTTTATACTTGGTTCAAAGAGGTGTCTTAACTTGTCCAAGATTACCTATATATACTGTAATGAGGCACACTTCAGTTCCACTCAGTTTGGCAAATATTTCCTTGGCTGATGGTGTTAGGCTTCTAAATTGAAAGATACAGAGAGAATAATCCTTGTTTTACCTCGTTAAGGTATCATGGGAATCAAATAATATGGCACATAGGAAAATTTTTGTAAATGTTAACGGGCAATACAAATGTGAAAGGTTAGTTTCAATAAAAACAGAAACCTATCTGCCTTACCAGGCACATGTGTACCTTTGAGTTGTATTTAATCTATGCTTCATTCTGTTGGCTTCATTCTTGGTGTGCCGCAGAAATCATGAACATTTCTTTTGGAATTCTTACTTTGCAATTTTCCTTCATGGGCATATTCCCTGTCACTCATCTAGCTCCACCTCCCAGGCACTGCGTCCTGGCTAGAAAAGTCGCCTGTGCCATACTCTGGCTGTTATCAAGCTCAGGGGTTCTCAACAGCAATGATACTGAAATTTTGGGCCAAACAGTTCTTTGTCGTAGGGGTTGTGCTGCGCATGCATTGTGGATATTAAGCAGCATCCCTGTTCTTTACACTAAGTGCCAGTAGCATTTTCCCTTCTCCCCCATTATGATAACCAAAAAAATGCCTGCAGTCATTGTCAAATGTCCCCTGTGGGCTCCAGGGCCATACCTTTGTTCACCCGCCACCATCTCTCACCTGGATGTGTCTCCTATCTGGTCTCCCCACCTCCGCTCTTGCTCTGTGGCATATGATCTACACCAAAGTAAAGGTCAAACCAGGGATGATCGTTGGAATGAAGCAAGTAGAGAAGCTGGGAAAGATTTCAGTGAGGGGATTATAGCTGAACCTGGACTTAAGGGTTTCATAAATAGGATGGGTAAAGATGAAGAAAAAGGCCTTTCAAGGCTGAGGCAGCAGTTTAAGCAAAGGTCTGGATGTGAATGAATGCATGGTGCCTTAGGAGAACAGGGAATGTGTTCATGTGAACGGAATAAGAAAGATACCAATTTCCTGCTTATGGACATTTATTTACAAGTCATCACTGTGATAAACAATGCTCCATTGAATTTCATACATATATCTCTTGCACAGTTATCTTCAATTTTATTTATATAAAATCCTAAAGATGAAATTAGGTTAAAAAGTATATGCAAAGGAATGGGAGGGAGTGAAAGGAGGGGAAGGTAAGAGGCAGGGTAAGAGAGGGCTGGAGGCATAAAGAGAGAAGTAATAGAGGAGCTTCAGGGGTGAGAGAGTGGCTAAGGGTAAGGGGCACATGAGAAGTGCTATGTAAGACAGGGTAAAATGGAGTGGAGTTTGGAGGGGTAGGACTGATACTGGTAATAATCCCGGGTGGGGTGGGAAAAAGACAGGGTTGGAGAGAAAGCAGGAGAGTAAGAGATGGAGGGTGTAAGGAAGGTGAAGGAAGGATAAGAGAATGGGGTGAAGGGAACAGAAGGATAAAAAAGGGTAGGAGATAAAAGCATGCTGTAGTTTAGATCTGAAATGTTCTCCAAAGGCTCATGTGTTAAAGGCTAGCCTGTGACAATACTGCGAAGTGGTGGAACCATTAGGAGGTGGGGCCTAGTGAGAAACAGGTCATTGGAGGCATGTCCTTGAAAGGGATACTGTGAGTCCTCCCCGCAAGTTTGCTTCCTGGAAGCCATGAGGTAAACACGTTTCCTCTACCATGTACTTTTATAGGGGCAGGATTGTACCCAGGGCCTCTTGCATGCTAGGCAAGCACTCTATGATTGCACTACTCCCATAGTCCTCTACCATGCATACTTTGCCATAACAGGGCCAAAGCAAGATTGCTTTCAGCCTGTAACCATGGACTGAAACCTCAAGCCAACATAAATCTTGCCTCCTTAGAAGCTGATTATCTCTGGTGTTTTGTCCCATGGAAAGCTGACACAGAGCAGGAGGGGGCATAAAAGGGCATAAGATGGAGGCAAGAGGGAGCTTCCAAGAGGACAGGTAAGAAATGAGTAAAAAAAGATTGGGGTAACAGTGAATAGGAGGTGGATAAGAAGGCATAAGGATAGATGAGAAAGTGTAAGAAAGCAGAGGTAAGAAAGAGGGATGAGCACAGAAGGAGGGTGGAAGAGATAGAAGCAAGGCAGGAAAGAAAGTGAAATCACTAGAGAGAAGGGCCTCAGCACCTTGAGACCCCATCTCCATCTTTTGGGCCCCAGAGTGCCAAGATGAGTCTCTATTCACAGTCTTTGCCTCATCTCTGCAGTTTGGACCCAGAATCTGCCTCACCCTCACCCAAAACCGTGTGGAATCCCCATCCCCACCCCATGTCCACCCGTGGGCCTGGGGCTCAGAGGCCCTTGTGACATTCTTCCTGGGCTCTTATAGTTTAATGCTCCTGCTCTATAGTAAGGAGGCCCCATTGGTGGTCTTGTCCTCCCCGCAGGAGCCTGCAACTAGCCCAGTAACAGGCTGGGCACTCCCCTCATGTACTCCTGGAAGAAGGGACGGAGAGAGGGGTGGCCTGACAGTAAGAGTGCAACCTTTCTCCTTAATTAGATGACCCCCAGTTCCTACCCACCCCCAGCTAGAGTCACCATGGCAACAAGTGGGTGAGCAGATTGCCTGGGGAGGACACCAGGCCTGTGGGTGGTGAGGCAGGAACAGGCAAGGAGCTAACGTGGGGACTAGAGGAAGAAAAGCGACTAGGGCTCAGAGGTAATCCTGTTCTTAGCTCCACAACCCACCCACTGAATCATTCCTGACCCACATGCTCAGAGGTGATCTGGGGTCTTTTTTAGGTGAAAGATCTGGTTCTCTGTGCTACTACCTGGGCAACAGCCTTGAGACTCTGCAGCCCTGTTCCTGAGCCAAGCCTGGGTAGCTAGCCCTGTCTCAGCAGTATGTGGCCTGAGCCAAGAAGGGCTGGGCACTCATCTACAAGGACTGGGAAGGGCCAGACTTAGGAAGGCTTTGGACCTTGCTGGAGCTGGGCATGCAGGGAAAAGGAAGAAGTGTCTCAGAACTAGCTAAGAGTCAGTTGGGAGACTTGTGGAGATCTTTCACTCTCCAGTTTCTCAACTTTGGCTGCATATTACAACCACTCAGAGAGCTTTTAAAAAATATTCCTGCCTAGCTGGGTGTGGTGGCGCATGCCTATAATCCCAGCACTTGCAGGCTGAGGCAGAAGGATTGCCAGTTTGATGCCAGTCTGGGCTACATAGCAGAGTTCAAGGCCAGCCTGAACTACATAGCGAGACCCCGTCTCAAAAACAAAACCAAAAAGAAACAAACATACATATATATGTATATGTATATATATATATATATATATATATATAGAGAGAGAGAGAGAGAGAGAGAAAGAGAGAGAGAGAGAGAGAGACAGAGAGACATATATATATATATATATATATATATATATATATATTCATTCCTGTCTGGCTCATATCACACCCTAGATCAACAAAGTCAGGCTACTTTTGGTGAGGCCCACACCCTACATATCTGCGAAACAACTCAGTTAAATAGTATAGAGAACCATCAGTTTAGTCCCACTTTATCATTTTATATATGGGAAAACAGGTCCAGAAAGGGGGAAGGACTCATCTACAGCCACATAGTGGCAAAGGAATTTCCGATTCTTCCTACTGAACAATCCTACCAGCAACTGAATTCTAAACTAAGGAAGCAGCCCTGCTCAGAGGTTTCAAGTGTTTCAAACTCTAGTCCTCGCCTGCTCTGGCAGGCGCGAGGTTGTGAGTTCAATCCCCGGTGCCGCAAAAAAAAAAAAAAAAAAAAAA
>RJWM01018654.1:0-40475 GCA_004363535.1 Dasyprocta punctata
TTTAACAAAATAAATAACCTAAATAGGAATATTTGAAAAAGCATTCAACCTTTTCATGATGAGACTTATATGACATTCTAAGAAAGTCACAACATCAGCATAATACAATAAAATAAAATAAAACCTGTGCTAGTGAATTCCTGCATAGAAGTGGATAGTTTGTAATTGATTCTAATAAGCATGTAAACTGCACACAGTTTAAAAAGCAATTTGATATCATTTGGAAATACTAAACATACAATGCCCCAAGTATCTAACAGTTCCACTTCCGTCAATATTATACAAGGGAAGGTAAATTTACTAAGATAAATGTACCAAGATAACAAAGTTATGCATAACAGTCTTGTCTTAAAGGTAAATACACATTGGAAATAAACCAATATTCATCAAAATAGGTGAATAAATAGCACTATCTTTATAAAATAAAATACTATAAACCATTGAAAATAATTTAATGAATTCATGTGACAAACTGGATGATTCATAAATTTTTTAAGGTAAAGAAGCCATGGACATAAGAATGCATATGATACGTGTATTTATATAATCTCAAAATCACACATGATATATATGTTATATGAATATGGACAAGTTATATATTGTTTTCATAAGATTTAGAAGTTGTTCAGACTGCTATTTACAGAACCAAATACAGATTACAAAACTATTTGGAAAAATATTGTTGACATATAATGAAAACAAAAATATTGACAAGCAATGGGAGGGAAGGAAATGGTGTGATTTGAGTGTTTATGAAATTCTACTTTTTTACTTGCACAATGATATAGATTCAGTTCTTACTCAGTTTTCCTGTACATTAGATTTTATGGACTCTGGTATATTTCACATGTTTTCAGAGGCTCAGATAGAATAGTGAGTTACTATATTGAAGTTTTGCTATGTAATGGGGCAGGGAAATAAAAATGTAGTGTTATTGAGATATGAGATAAACATAAATCATAATTTCTTCCCCACTTCTTTCCTTCCTTATTTCTCCCTTCTACCCTTTCCCCTTTCCTCTCTCCCTTCCTCCCACCTTCCTTCCTGCCTACACTGCTTTTTACAAAATAAGGCGTATTTAACTACTTTTGTTTGCCTCTTGGAGTGACATTATAATTTCAGCCAAAGTGATGTGTGAGACAGAAACAGTTGCTCTATGTAGCAGAGGATAGGTCATATGCAGACTATTAGAGTAGAACATTAGATAGAGTTCAGATAATTTTTTTATTACTTGCGTTAAAAGGGACTTCTGTGGGTAAAGTTCAAATTACGAATCTGATGGTAAATATTAAGAATAAATATTAAGAGGTTTTCTTTCTTCCTTAAGATGGCCCTAGAGTAGATGTGATCAGCTGACATTATCAATGGTTCCATAGAAATGGCCCCTGTCCTCAGACAACACTTACCATGGTTCTGTCCTGCAAGACGGTTCATCAGGTAGGATTTTCAGTATGATATAATCCAACAATAGCCACCACCACCACTGGATCGGTAATCATTTGAAGAATCTTTATTGCCTCTGGGTTCACCATCACTTGCTCTTTATCATTTTCCACTAGACAAATGGGATCCATGATGTTGGATCCAGATGCCATGGTAACCTGCAAACCCAAAAAAGCTGCTCAGTAGAACACAAGATCCCAAAGTCATCTCTAATGGTTATTCAAGGAGCATGCACGCTGACCTTTGTATTGTGAAACATGTGTATCAACTTCTTACTTTCATACAGTGCAAGAGATCTCATACTGGCAGATTGTCAACCATCATACCCAGAATCCCTCATAGAGTATTACTTGTATCCAGTAACTCATTCACCCCAAAATAATATCCTAGTTAATATTAAAATCTCAGGTAATGGTGCTTTATTTAAATTGTCTTTCTGACCCTTAAAAAAGAAACCTATATGTTAGAGGGTATTATTCTTCCTTTTCTGATATAGTGAAGTCAAAGAAGGTATGCTGAATGACTTCTCAGAAGTCTCATAAATTGGTCAGTGGGGCAGGAATTGAATAATGTGTCTGTTTTATAGCACCTACTATAAAAATATAGCTATCAGAACTGACTTCCTCAAGTAACAGCTGCTATGTCTTCTTTTTAAAATAACAAAAAAAGAAAGAAAAGAACATAGATGGAGTTCCAGAATATTAATGTTTTGTGTCTAATTACAGCCATGTAGTGGCATAAGAAAGGAGCAGTCAGGTGGAGATTCTAGAATTTGTAGAGAAATTCTCTCTTTAGCCCAGGAGGAGTAGATATAGAGAAAGGGGAAGCATAGAGTTCCCCTAAGAGGACTAAACATACCTTTTGGTTTGTTACCATAATGTATTTAACAAACATCTATTCAATACCCACCCTGGGCTGCACAGGTTCAGTACCCAGTAGTAAACAAAATAGATGTAAACTGCGCCTGATGGAATTCTACTCTCATGAAAAGAAAATAAGCAGATTAAATTAGAAAAATATGTATATGTTCATGCACCTACACATAAATACATAAAAAGTTAAGTGCTTTGGGGAAAAGAGGAAGGGAAAGAGGATAAGGACTGTTGGAAGTTGAATTTATACACAGTAGTCAGGGAATACCTGCCTGAGAAAGAGACAAAGGAAGGTGAAAATCAGTCCTGAGGAGGCCAGATTTAGTGCTCATGGAGCAGGCTGCAGAGAGGGAGGAGTAAGGGAGAGAAGGAATAATAAATGAAAAAAGGGTATCTTCCAAAATAGTACAGAGTGTATCTTTTAAGTGCCCAAGCAAAAAATGACTAAAAAGTAATTTATTTAACTAGAAAAATGATATTCCTGTTCATTAGACAAAAAGGAATAGAAGCCTTAGAGAGTGTTTGAAGATTTTCCCAGATCTGACAGAACTCCTAGATCTGGGGGAGGCATTACTTTGGACTTTTCCAATTTAATGAGTGAGGCATTTCATGACTTCAAGGAACAGAGGTCATCAAAAGGGTTTGACTGTCCCTTTATTGGAAGATAATGCTAAGTAACCTACTCAAAACCCTCTGCTAATATGGGGTTCCTTTACTTCATCATTCCAGGGATCCCAGAGCCAGAGCGAGAGGAGGAGCTCTCCCATCAGATGTGCCCTCAAGTCAAAGGTGACTTCCATGTGCACAACTGTTCAGGTCTTCGCAGTGCAACAGAAAATCCCCCTCCCACTACCCCAGCCAGTGTACTTCAGCTGCCCAGGTAATAGTTCCTGTTCTAGATCCAGTTGCTTGTGTCTCTTAGAGACAGCTGGTCACTGTGACGCGTAGCTGGTCACTACGATGCACGTTGGAAGAACCAACCCCCAACAGAGAAAGCCATTCTGCTTCTGTACTTGCTGCCTGCTTATCCTATATAAACCCTAGACCACTGGAAATCAGGGTCTGATATTTTGGGAATGATCCCTAAATAGTCACTACCACCACAGGATCAGTAATCATTTGAAGAACCTTTATTGCCTTCGGGTTCATTATCGGTTGCTGGTTATCGTTTTCCACTAGACAAACGGGATCAGTGTAAATAATCTGCCTCCAAACCCCAGGTGTCCTCTGGTGTTTCTGCTTGCTATAGCAACAGAAGGGAGGCAAGGTGACAGCTCCTGGGGCACTATGAATAAGCTGGGTTGCATTTAAAGACAACCTTGTGTCTTACCGGACAGGCTAAATGTTGACATGCAGTAAAAAACTTCTACCTCATCTGAGACACTAGATGACATATTCTACAACAATCGATGGTAATTTCTGAATAAAGAACGACTCCTCCATGACTTTTAAACATTAATGAATAGGCATCACTACATCCTGTGAGTTGTAAATTAGCAAGTAAATTAGGTTAACAGTTTTTTCTTCTTTGTCAGTAAAAGCACACCAATAGGTTTCCTAACCAATTTCCACTGTACAATTTCTGTTCGTTTTCTGTGGCTGTTGGGGAATTGGATTTATGAAGTAAAATATAAGCCTTTTACTATTGTCTTAGAAAAAGGAGAAATTAAAGCGTTCCTCTCCTCAGATTTGATGTTTAGGAAAGCATAAGAAAATGTTGATGAACTTCGCCAAAGTTCTGTTCTACTTTTTCTTTGTTTTATTTTTTCTGACCATAACGCAAGACTGAGGTTTCCAAACCAAGAAGTGTTCAAATTCAAATTCAACGGGTAGAAACAGACACAGTTCTACTAGGTTGGGTAGATGATCAGAGGTTTCCAAAAGTTCCTGAGAGTCCCGTGAAGAGTTACAACGCCCCGCCCAGCATCTCTGCAAGTACCACAGGCCATGGGGAGGCAGCTCTTGGAAGCACCACACACTGCAGACTGCTCTAGACACCGAGCGGCTCAGCCCTCATAACGGATTTTAACCTTCCTTAGTGAGAGTGAGACTGACCTACACAGCATTTCTCCAATTACCGTTAAGGAGCAGTCAGGAACTATCTGAAGACTGGAGAAGGAGGGTGAAAGAGTGCCTCTGCAGGGTGATGAACTTTGGTACCTGGGTTCCGGACAGGGGTGAGCCCACTTTCCGCGGGTGGGCTAGGATGCGCTCCTCCCTGTCCCCGCGGGGGGTTGCGCGCAGCGGAGTGGACGCCTGAGGCACAGCGCACCGTGCGGGCGCTCGACTTGTCCGCAGGTGCTTCCGCACCCATCTGCGCTGAGCCGCGCAGGGCGCCCCGCCACCCGCGCCCTCCCCTGCTGCTGCGCCCAACGCCGTGACCCTGCGGCTGCCAGAGCACGGGGAGAAGCGCGGGAAGGCGGCGGCACAGAGCACTCACCCAGAGCTCCTAAGCCATGGATCAAAGTAAATATCACAGCCATCAAAACAGCGGCCCAGATAGATGAAAACCGAAATCCAAACCGCATTCTTTTCTTGCTGGATCAGCCATTGAGGCTTTTCCGAGAAAGCAGGAAAGGGGAATAGATTGAGGTGGGAGGAAAGTCCCTGTATCTGAGGGCTGGCTGGTGGTCAAAGAATGTGAGGCCAGGGAGTTTATTTTTTAAGTTTCTCTTAAAATGACACATAGTAGTATAAATATTGTGCATATTATTGGGGTACCATGTGATGTTTCTGTGTATGTCTGCATCGTGTCATGTTTAAATCAGTTTAAATGTATCTCCTCATTTAATATTTCTTTATGGCGAGAATTTACAAAATCTTTTCTTTTAGCTTTTTGAAATGTGCAATGTATTATTGTTTTCTATAGTCAGCGTACTGTGTATTACAAAATTACTAGTGACGTAGGGCCTAGATTGAAAAGGCCTTCCGTGGCCTTACTTTCGGATACGTTATTTAATTTCAATTCCTTAACAATAACTTTTTTTTTTTTTTGGTACCCGGAATCCAACTCAGGACCTCACGTTTGCCAGCAGACACAATGCCGCTGAGCTGTATCTCTAGCCCAGCAGTGACTTTGTTAAGAATGACTAGTAATATATATTAATAATATTGGAATAATTGTAATACAACAGTGCTAAATGTTTATAGGCTTTTTATCAGCAATAGAGTTTTTGCAGAGACAAATAATTGACATAAATCCTGAATAAATATTACCTTGTATTAATAATCACTTACAATGTTAACTAATAAACAAGTTATATTTGTTTCTTCTTGTTGTAATAAATTATCAGAAACTCGCTGCCTCAAAACACCAGAAGCATTATTACTTTACTATTCTGGGAATCAGAAATCTGTGAGGTTAAAATCAAGGTATGAACAGGGCCATCATCAGAAGCTCTGGGGAGAATCTATTTTGTCGTTTTTCTTTACATTTAAAATTTAATCAGGGGCTGGGAATTTAGCTCAGTGTCCTAAGCACCTGCCTGGCAGGCGCAAGGTTGTGAGTTCCATATCCAATACAAAAAAAAAAAAGAAATCATTTCACAAGCATAGAACCAAGAAGATCAGAAAACATAGTTGAGGATTAGTAGCTTTAAAAAACTCTCATGTTCACTTTGGGGTGCCTTTTATTGTCCTTCTTTGCTTACTGCCACACTTCTGTCCTGTGAAACAGTATTCCGGGAAGAGCAGGAGCCAGGGAGCTGGTGGGAGGGGATGTTTTTGGTTCAGGAGTGAAAGCAATGCCCTTCCTGTGGTTTCAGAAGATGGAAAAAGCCCTTATTTTTGGTGGAGAATATACAATAAAAATTGTGTTGGGGTACAGATCTATTTCTTGTAATACAGTGCAAGCTAACAATTCCAAAGAAAGGAACACTGGGTAAGTGTATTAATTATGCCAAGACTTAAGGTTTACAAAATATGTTTAACATGGTTGACAGTGATACAATTCGTTTTTCTTTCTACTCCTTAGGCCTTCACATTATTTTATTTTCTCCTTCATGTTTTGTACAAATTGCAAAGGTATTAGAATGCTCAGTGTGCTGACACTTGCTGAAGTTCATGTCAAATCGAGACACGGGATCCTGTCTGATGTGAGAAACTCAGGTTTCTAGCCTCTGAGGAACAGAAAAAGTGCAGATGTTAACACTAATCTACTTTTCTTCTGTAAATAACTAAATCATATTTAGAGTAGAATTTCTATAATGATAACCCAACTGGGAAATTTGTTACACGAGTAAACTGTCATAAGGGAGACACCATAGAGCTTTGCGTAATGGTCATATGATTTTTAAACATGTATTACTGTAGTTGAACAGTACAAATGAACAGAAAACAAACAAAAATGTTTGAACAGTATATTTTAATCCCAGTTTTAAAGAAAACTAACCTGTAGATTGAAATACTGGGGAAAATAAAATCAAAGTAGTAGATTTATAGTTTTCAAAACTTTGTAGAGTTAAAAATATTTACTTACAGATATATACTTATATAATGTGTAATCTTTAAAAATGCATCATGCTTTCACATGTGACTGCAAAGTATTTGTATGATTTAATTTGTGCACTAAAGCAAACTTAAAATTAAATGATCCCTATTGGGTTATTGACACATTTTATAGTATTCTTTATACCACCTATTTGCCATCTCTAAAGAATTCTAAACATAGAATACACAATTATTAAGTTTAATATGTTATTTCTTATTACCAAATGTCCTATTTAAATTGTACCTTTAGTAAGGGTGTTATGGTTGATACATTATGTCAATCTGAGAAGTTTAAAAGTTTAACTAAGGGACTCAGTAGGGAGACAGGATCGTTACTTTGTAAATATCCTCAGCCTGTGCAAGAAGAGGGCACAGAGGTGGTGAGGGCTGCCCTGGCCCTGGTTGGCAGCAGAGGGAGAAGAGGCTTGTTCTCTTCCTACTTCTGTTTTGGCTGCTTTTTGCTTTGGCTGCTGCCTTGAAGTGTTGCTCCAGTGCCATGTCACCCTACCTTGGAGCCAGCTGGTTATGGACTGAAACCTCCACAAATTGTAAGCTAAATAGACTATTGGGCACCTGGCCTAGATTCCCAATCTCCCAAACAAGTGTATGGTGAATGCTTAAATAAATGAGACAAGTAGTGTGATTTTATTGCTCCAGGAGGATCAAGACCCTCTGAAGAGTTTGACACTCTGAGGCTAAGATGAGTGCTAAGAAAAAGAGCTTCTTTGGGCAGCCTGTATTTATTACACTTCAAAACAAAGAGATGGAATACTGAAGAAAGTGTGGGAAATGAGCAGGACCTTGGGAGTCACTTCAAAGACTTCTTCAAGTATGCCAGTTTAGGAGAACTGCCTTATCTCCATGACAACGCTTATGGTAGGAGTGAGATGCCTGCAGGTATGAGATGCCTGCAGCTGCAGTCTCTATCTCTTTAATTGGGTTTGGAGTCAGGCATCCTCAGCTGTGGCCTTATCTTACCCTTTGAGATATCTCTGGCATCGCAGATCACTGCAGGTCTCAGCCAGGACCAGTGATTCACAAGGTTCACTTACTATGAATCAGCTCACTTTGCCAGGCAAGGAGCCTAGGCCTAGGACAGACTCACAAATAAACATAGAAAGCCATTTAGTTAAGTTTAAATCCTGCTCAAAGCCACTTCATAGTGGTCTCCAACAGTAAACCTTTCCTTCCTTCATTTTGGGTGTTGGGTATTTTGTTCCGGCAAGGAGAGAAAAGTAGCAACACAGAGTTTGGTACTGAGAGTGTGGCTGCTGCTGTGACTATGCCTCACCATGTGGTTCAAAAGCTTTTGGGAATGGCTTGTCGGAAGAGTTTGGAAGGGTTTAGAGATGTCACCTGAAAGAGTAGCCTTGGAGCCAGCAGATTATGGACTGAATCCTCCTCAAACTGTAAGCTAAGTAAACCATTCTTTCCTTCATTTTGGGTGTTGGGTATTTTGTTCCAGCAATGAGAGAAAAATAACCAAACCAAAGGGTGAATGAAAAGGAAAAGACTCTTTCCTCCCCTATATCCTACAATGTAATTTCCACGCTGATACTTCCTTTCATCTGCATAAAGAGCTCCATTTCATCAAAACATTATTTGCTTTCTGCCTGAACTTTCTCTATGCAGATGGTCTGCTGACCTGCTGAGGAGTCAGACCACTGCTCAGATAAGAGCTGTGCATTGTTTCCACTTTAACACCAGTGCCTCTCTTTGATGGCTTCCAGTGCATGCCCAATGAAAATAACCCAACACTGATTAATCCAATCAAATGATTAGCAGTGGGCAGCATCTTTGCAGCGTTTCTCATCTCCAACAGCATCCCACCCTCAAGCACCTATACAATGACTATACCCGCGTATGTTAAACTATCAGCCATTATGGTAACTATTATTGGCCTCACAAATCATCAGGAGATATGCCCAGCTGAGCCCAAGATCTTAATCGATGTCCATTTGACCCAGTCTGTGGGGTCAGTGGCCTCTATTTAAAAGAAAAGTCAGATAGGAGGCATTGTGATTAGTTAAATATCAGCTGTCCCAAGTTCTATAATTTCTTGTTCCTTTGTGTCTGCAGTGAAAAGGAGAAAGGAAAGAAACTCTGATTTTCAGTACTTTATTGTAAGATGCATTGATCATGGTGGTGGTGGTGGCGTCTGGAGTGAATCATGTCCGGGGGTTGTTGGAGCTCTATTTGCTGTCTCTGAGTTCAGTTTCAGCCATCACCTTTTGCCTTTCAGCTTCTTCCTAAGAAGTGGGGAAGAGAAACTGTAAAGCTTAGCAAAAATAAATTCTAGCTTCTTTCTAGTTGTCTAAATCAATGACTCATCCTCATTTGTTTTAATCTACTTTAGTAATAGTGTTGCACAAAACTGAGTCTGATAAAGGAACAAGACCCAAGTTAGGAGGCAGTGAGCAGCTTTATTTTACACCAGTGTTCCTGGGTGGAATAACTTCCATCAAAAGCCAGGTAGTGAGTGCCTGTGAGCCAGCATTTTTATATGAGGCATAAGTAGGATTTGCAAAGGAGGGACAGGACAGCCTGGCAGTTCTTAGCTCATCGGTTATAGGGCTAGATTAATGACCATCAGTTAGAAGACTAGATTAATGACTACAAAGCTGGGTACAATCATGTATCCTGTATGTTCAGTCATGTGCTCCTGGTAACATAGTTTAAGAAAGTGATTACAAAGCCACGAAGTAGTTACAGAGCTAGGCAGTGTCTTAGTTACTTTTCACTTGTTGCTGAGACAAAATACCTGATGCCCAAAATTAGGGAAGGAAAAGTTTATTTCTTACAATTCTCGGGGGTTTCAGAACATACTTAGTTGGCTCCAAGGCAGCATGGGGTGGCCAGGCAGCCATTTATGGCAACCACCAAACAGTAAGGCAAACTGGCAAGAGACAAAGAATAGGCATTCCTCTTGTCCTTACTCTGTATGTTGGCTCCACCCCTGGGCAGGTGCAACACTCACATTGCCAATCCCAGCGCCAGACAACAAACCAATCACAAGCACCAGACTCAGCCCAGCCAAATTACATGAGGCCTTGTGGGGACACAGGTTCAAACCCATGCATTCTACCCCTGGCCCCCCAAGGACTCATGCATATCCTTTACACAAAAGACATTTAGTCCATTTCCAAGAGTTGCCACAGTCCTAACAGTTTCAGTATTGCTGAAAAGTTCAAGTCCCAAATCTCCTCTAAGATCTATGGCAAACTCTTATTTGTAACCCCTTGTACAAGTGAAAACAAGGTTGAACACTTCCAACATATAAAGGCACAAGATAAACATTACCATTCCAAAAATTACAAAGAGGGAAATACAAAGCATTGGAACCACAGCAAGTCCAAAATCCAGCAGGGCAAACATTAAGTCCTAGAGTTCTTTGTTCAGCATCTGAAGCAATCAGGTTGCAAGCTCCAAAAACTTGAGTGACTCCACCCCTGTGGCACTTCTAGGGGTTTCATTTTTCATAGTTTCTCTCTTAAGCTCATTCTGTTTGGTTCTCACAGTTTTTCTTGGATGATTCGCATTCATGGCTTTTTAAAACTTTTGGGTTTTTCATTGTACCCTTGGCTTCACCCTTACATCTTTACATATTACCCTCTGAAGGTGGGGTGGAAGCTGCCTTAACCTTAGAATTTGTGCATTTTCCTTGAACCTAAAACCAGTGCCACATGCATACCACCAAGGTCCTCTGGCAGCTGGAGCAGTAACCAGGCTTTCCTCTCTCTTGGTTGTCAGGGTCGAGTGCCTAGATTGCTGAGCTCTCTGAACCTGATTGTGAGGAACAGTTTCTCTATGCCACCACCATTCTGGAATCTGATGCAGCTGCCGCCATTTTGAAATGTCCTGTGGCTTTGGTCACCACTCTGGAACATGGCATTCTGTGGTTTTTCCCTCTGAGCAAACTCTCTCACCTTTTCTAGCTTCAGGCTGCAAAAGTGGAGGCCCACTGCTACCCAGAATGGCCCCAGGTCATCTTTTTTATTTCTTTGTTTTTTTTCAGCAATCGAGGTCTCAGCTCTATCTTTATAGTCCACAGCTTTCAGGTCAAATTCACAACACTTTAAATAATCCTGCTGGGCTCTTTGCTCTTGATTCACAACATAAATCTGGCTAAAAACCCCCAACCATAGCCAGGCCACCATTTTAACATTTGGCTGTCTTGAAATTTCTTTTGTCAGACTAATCAGTCCTTAATCTCAGCCCTTAATCTCAGTCTCAGGCAAAGTCTCTGGGCATGAGCAGAATGCAGACAAACTTTCTGAAAGTCGTAACACACATTGTGTGGAGTCCAATCACCAATGCAGTCCTTCTTCCCAGCACAAACTTCCCAAGCCTGGTCTTTACCAGCAGGCTTTTTAACAACCTTATGGTCTTCTGAGCTCTGACCAGAATATCCCCTACAGAACAGCCTTAACAGTTCTAGTACCACTCTTTCAGGCAACATCTCTGAACCTTTCCAAACTCTTTCCACAAGCCATTTCCAGAGGCTCTTGAATCACATGGTCAGGTTTAGTCACAGCAATGACCCCATTCCACTGGCACCAAATTCTGTCTTAGTTACTTTTCCCTTACTGCTGAAACAAAATACCTGATGCCCAATATTAGGGAAGGAAAGATTTATTTCTTACAGTTCTCAGGAGTGTTAGATCATACTTAGGTGGCTCCAAAGTAGTGTGGTGTGGCAGGGCAGCCACTCATGGTGGCTACCAAACACCAAGGTGAACCAGCAAGAGACAGAGAACACACCTTCCTCTCTTCTTTACCCTCTATGTCAGCTCCACCCCTGGGCAGGTGCAACACTCACATTGCCAATCCCACTGCTAGACAACAGACCAACCACGAACGCCAGACTCAGCCCCATCCAAATTACACAAGGCCTTGGGGGGATATAGGATCAAACCTTTCCAGGCAGTTTCAAAAGAACCAAGTTTTATAAAGAACAATTTTTCTTGTATTTTTTCCCTTTCAAAAGCCTCTTCCATTCACGTATGTATAGTCTACTTCTATAATTATTCACACTCCTCTTTTAATAGCTCCAGAAACATCATGCTTAAATATTGCTACTTCTAGGATACCATCCTAATGTTTCCTTTCCCTTTATGCTGCACAATTCATTTGAATAATCTTAGTCATTGTTGATTTCAATTCTCATTTGTGCATAAGAAGAGGATAGATTTTTTAGACATAAGAGGCCAATTTAAAAAGAGCATCTAGGTGTCATTTAGAGTCATGTAAGGCATCTGAGCCTTATATGAGGATATGTTCCAGGATGCCACACTTTTAGGGGCAGAAATAAAGATCAAAAACCACAGGTCTCCCTTCAGGAAAGAGCTGCAATCTCACAAATATCTTGGAGTAGCTGCTCAGATTCCAGTTCCTAAAAATAGGGTGGTAAGCAGGGGGAATGGTTAGGATGCTGATTGTCTCAGGAAGCTGCTCACAGAAAAGTTTCATACCAGGCTTTCAAGGGCAGCAGTGCTCTGGACCCCACTCACTGGGAAGGCAGTTTTGACAACTTAAGGGCTATGTGATATTGACAGTTAGTCCTTACTTTGGGACCTCATTTGCCTCATTTGAAACCTGAGGACACACTGGTTTGGTTCCCCAATGTATCGATAAGATGAGGGAATGCATAGTAGGACTTCCTGTGGTACTTGACAAGAGTCACTGCTGCTCAAGCTAAAACTAAAGGACTAGATGAAACAAGCTGCAAGTTAAAGTTCATCAGAAGCAGAGATGATCAAGGGAAGGGCAGGAACAAACATACAGGAAAAGGAAATTAATGTAGCAAAGTATCTGTAATCATGGCAAAATATTTTACTGAGCAATTACCAAGTTTAAAGACTATTGTGTGAATGAAATGCCTTAGTTTTTTAAAAAAGAATTTATAATACTCTGTACCAAGTACCATCCTGAACACAAGTGTTAATGCGTTTAATTATCACAATACCCTTATAAAATATGTACCGCCACTGTCACCATTTCACATGGGACAAAAACAAGGCATAGAGAGAAGTGAGAACTTGCTAGCCCATGTATTTGTTGAGAAGTAGTGCCTAAATTCTCCTGGCAGTCTTGATTCCAGACTACTTGCCCTGAGCCCCCATATTACACTGCCCCAGCCCTTTTGCCAGTGGCTCACACTCTCATGCTCACAGATAGGGGAGAGATGAGGAAAACCCCGAGATGAAACAACTGATAAATACCTGGAGTCACCGCTCCTGCTCCCTCTGCTGCTGAGCCAGGAAGTTTGCTCTTTCAATTTCCATCTGTCTCACTTGCTCCTGATGGAGCCTCTCCCTCTCCTCCGCGAGTCGCTGGTTCTCCCGGGCAATGGCCACCAATCTTTCTGCTTCAGCCCTTTGAGCCTCTGCTTTCCTCTGAGCCTCTGTGGAGAAGGAGAAAACTAACAAATCTCTCTCAGATTACTGTGGCCCTTCCTTCTGTATCCCATCTTGCTCTTCTAACCCCATAAATAAAATTCCCTGGAGTTTTTACCTTCTATATATAACCGATGTGTAGCTGAATGTTCCATACCCAGGTAAGGCATCTTTGCAATTCTTGCCCTAGATTAATGATCACATTTAGTTTTAAATTTGCAGAGGTTTCCTGTCTGTCTTGCATTGCTTCCATTTCCCTCTTACCTTCCCTCTCCTTTTCCTTGGCGGTGAGAGCCTGGTCTGTTTGCAGAATAGCAGCGCTCACAGACTCCTTGGATGTTAAATATTTCTGCAGCTCTTCTTCAGCTTTTGGCCCCCCAAAACACACAGTTACAGCTAGGAAAGAACAATTGTAAATGACTTGATTTCTCTTTCCTCACGGCATCTTTCCCTCACAGCACCTGGTGGAACTGTCCCCAAGCCTATTCTGTCCCAGGTGTGGCATGATGCCTGCCTTGTCACTGCAGCACTCATTTACCTCTAGATATTAAAGAACTGTTTGCAGGTAGAAAAATTCTGCATTTTAGGTGTTTAATAACTAATATGGCTGAACATGGTGGTAAATGTCTGTAATCCTAGCTACTTATGAGGTTGACAGGTGGGAGATCCAACACTGACTTCATCTTGGACAATTTAATAAGACCATGTCACAAAACAAACAAACAATGAAACAGAAACACAAAGAGACTGAATGTAGCTGAGCACTAGAGTGCTCGGGTGTGAGAAATTAAAAGTGTAAATAGAGGCCAAAATGTATAATGGATATTGAGAAATGGAAAAAAATGTTCAAATGAAAAGGGGAACAAGAGAGGGGAAGAAAGGAAAGAAAGGACAAGAAAAAAGAATACAAAGAAAAATTGAAACAAATCTTTTGTAAATAATGAGGAGAAAAGGAGTTTAAAGGAGGGGAGGGGAAAAGGAAAAAATAAACAAGATATATCACCTATATATATCTTGCAACACACTATGATGAATGTTATCTATCTATCTATCTATGTAGTACCATTAAAATGAAAAAATAAAAAAGAAGTCAGGGGAAGTACACTATTGTTTAGATATGACTTGATATGTACCCCAAAAGTTCATTTTCTGTGAACTTAGGCTGTTGATATTCAAATATGCTGTAACTTTTAGGAGGTGGTAATTGTGGGTGATTATTTGTTTTATTTATGAAAAAATGTGTGCACTCTGGGCATTGTGGTGGATGCTTGTAATCTCTGTGCACTGTGAGGCTAAGGCAGGAGAATCACAATTTTGAGCCCATCCTGTTCAACTTAGTGACTTAACAAGAACTTGTTCAAGACAAAAAGTAATAAAAGGGCAGGGACTCTAGCTCATTAAGAATGTTGTGCACAGTGGGACTGAGCCAGATGGAAGACACTTAGCACTGAGGAACGTGGAAGGCAAGCACCTTTTTTATGCTGGGGGACTGATGGGATTCTCAGTTCCAAATCATCAGCCCCATCTTGGGATTAATAAAATATTGGGATCCATCAAAGCTGGAAATTGACCACACATGCAGGGCTGGGGCATGGCCAACCCAAGAACAAGAGCACCCAAGGAAACCATGTGAAGAAAGTACTTCAGTCCATAGAACACCTAGCTCCAAGCCAATCTGAACAGTGGTTTGCTAGGAAAACAGGATGTCATGTGACATTAAGTTGCTAAAATGTTTAAATAAATGCCCCTGCAGTGAAGAGGCAGTTGCTTTCCTCCCATCTGTCAAGTAAGGACCCCACCTGACCCCAGTTTTGACTTTTCTTTATTTTTGCATCCTCTTACAGTCCTTCACCCAAGGAACCTTAAGGGCTGCATGGACCATGGCACATGGCCTCTGAGTATGGACAGGTTAAGAAATAGAAGGTGAAGGTACACTTCTCATTTGCATGCAACTAGGGGAAGAAGTGCATTGGTACAGGTCAATATTCATTACTTGATTGTATTTACATAGACTTCATTATGTGTAAAGATTGGGTCATTGAAACAAAACCTCAATCTCTAGGGCCACAGTTATAAATGGACTTGTGAGAAACCCCTTCCCCAAAGATGGGGAGAAGAGAGATGTATTGATTTCATTAGTGGTATAACTATAGGAAAACAAATTCTAAAGACTCACAAATATATATGGAAATGGTTATTGTATACTTGATCCCTATAATTACTTTTGTAGATTTTGATTAGGAAATGTCTTGATGACTTTGGGCTTATTGGGATGGACATGGAGGAATTGGCTCAAAGTACTGTTTTGAGATGAGGTCCTGAGCAGAGGAGGGAGACAAAGTGGTAGAAACTCTAATGTAGTTCTAGTATTCGGACTTTGCTTAATTGCATAGCAGGAGAGTGATGGAGGATGACTGTTCCTCATGAGAGGAGAGCTTTGCTGTGAATTCCATTTTACAACATTTGATGGACTTCACTGCACTACAAGTGATGATTTCCACCCTTTCAATTAAAAAAAATCCTGCTTTATTATCAGCTACTGCGACCTATGGTCCTATAGCCCATTTTGCATTGGGTTTTATAAAACGCCTATGACAACAGATTATGGCCCTAAATGATTGGAAAGAAATAGTTAAAGTGTGTTTAACTCTGGGGGGTTACTTGTCATGGATAGAAAAAATTTTAAATTGTACACAGATCAGTCCTCTAGCAATGCTGAACAGAACTTAGCCATTACAAAAGATGTTTTAATTGGAGAGGGTGACTTTTCTGCTACAGGCAGTCAACTTACTTTTGATATGCAAATATTTGATCAATTTAAAGTAACAGCCACAAGAGCATATAGGAGACTTGCTTCAAGGGGTGAAACATCCCTAGATTTGATTTCTAGCCATCAAGGTCTAAAACCATTTCAAGATTATTACCTTTAATAATGAATATAAATTGTGTAATGTGTGGAAAACTTCCCAGTGGCTGCCTGATCCAGCCTGACTTGGTGAGCCTGAACTTGTGCTATTGAGTTGGGGTTTGCAGCCCTGCCATCACCCAACATGCTATGGAACAAATTCTGCTGGGGCCTACCAAGTCTTTTAATGGCCAGCCCATCGGCAATGCTGCGGCACTCTTCCTGGGGATGGGAAGGTGGGATGTGGCCTGGGAAGGTGGCACAGGGCTCTGGTGCACCCCAGCCACCTTGGCTTTTCCCACCACATGTATGCATGCTTATTACACCAAAAGTTTACACAGCACTGCCACCACCTGTGCTGAGGCCCCAGCAGGGCCTCCAGTGGCCAGAGTGGGAGTACAACCTATGTGCCCAGAGCCTGGGGTCAGCTGGTGGGAACAATGGCCATGTGTGAGCATCCTGGCTGTGGTCCAGGATTTTGCTGCAGCCCTCCTAACCCCAAAGCCTGCCTGCACACCAGCCACCCATGCCCACAAACCTGAGGTGGAAAAATGAGAGCCAAGAACCCAAAGTGTCTAAATACAAATGCAGTTTTTTTTCCCTCAGTATCTAACCACAGAAATTTCTTAAAATCCTCAGGTCTAAAAGTAGTTAAATTGCTCCCAATTTAAATTTCAAAGCCAAAAGTGTGAGCTTGCCTCATAATAGATTTCACTTGGCAGTATATGCCATTAAAATTTTTTTAAAAATTCTAATAAAGATGGAATTACTGCAGCAGAAAGATAATGCAATCAAATAACAGCTAAAAAGAGTCCTTCAGGTTTGATGTTTTATGCGACGCAAGCTGAAAGCTGTACAGTGTACTCCACCTAGTGGTACAGCCTTGGTGTGGTGTTTAAAACTTTGCAGGGCCTCGACCAGTGACCCCAAGCAGCTGGGGAGCACTGGTGTGCAGCGTGGCATGAGCTGAAGGTGAACATGGCATATTCCACCTAGTCTTGCAGCCTTGGTGGCCACTTGGGACCTGATAGGGCCCTGCCCAGCAACCCCAATTAGCCAGGGAGCCTCAGTGCACCATGTGGGGCATACTGAAGGTCTGCCTAGCATATTCCACCCATTTGGAGTGGAGCTTCTGTGTGCTGCTTGGGATCTTGTTAAGCCTACCTAATGATCCCCACCCAGCAAAGGAAACCCCCTCTGGTATGGACAGCCATCCTCAACCTAGGAAACAATTGAGACTTCGCATTTGGCTGCCCCAGAGGAATATAGGAAAATGATGAAACAAAAGAGCAAACTGCAATCTCAAACCTCCAACCCATCCCAAACAAGCTTAGGAGATGTGGACATAGAAGAAAGTGTAAGTCAAAAACCTGAAACTTCTGAAATGATAGCAACTGAAGTAAAGAAACAACTCCATGAAGCTGTAAAGAAAATCAGATCAGAAATACTCTCCCAGGTAAAATGAGGAAAGATAAACTTAATGAAAGAAATGCTGAACACATATAAAGAAGACATAGTTAAAAAAAATAGAGGAGCACTGCAAAACAATGGAAATCTTGAATCAACAATATAAGAAATGATTAGAATGCATGAAAGAGATTCAAAGATATATCCAGGAAATCAAAAATCCCAACAAAAACTGGCAAAACCACCTGAATGACTGTGAAGATAGACTTTCAGACCTCGAAGACAAGATTGCAGATAGTGAACAGTAAAGGAAAGATCTTTTAAAAATAACAAGGAATGAGGAAATAACAATTCAACAGTTGCAAGACGATGAAAAAAAAAATATTAGATTGATGGGGTAAACAAAAAAGGTGACAATGCAAATGATATAAAAAGACTATAGAAGTAACAGCCAAAAATTCCCCAAACATAGGAAAAGAAACTGACATACAGAAAAATGAAGCATATGGAACTTCAATTAGCCATAACCAAAATAAATCTACATCCAAACATATAATAATCAACATCCCAGAAATTCAACATAAGAACAGAATATTATAAGATGTTAGAGAAAAGAAACAAATCACCTATAAAAGAAAGCCCATCAGAATCACAGCAGACTTCTCGCTACAAACAATGAAGTCAAGAACAGCAAGAGCGAAGTATATCAAATCCTAAAGAAAAATGACTTCCAACCCAGATTGCTGTACCCTGCAAAACTGTCCTTCAAAATCAATGGAGAAATATGATACTTCCATGACAAAGAACAGATGAAGTACTTCATGACTACCAAACCAACACTACAAAGAATAATGAAAGATATTCTAGATGCATAGAAAAGTAACTACTACTTCAAGAACACCAACAGAAGAAAACTACCAAGCAGGGCAAACAGTTGAACAGAGGGGATGGCTGGGGATTTAGCTTAGTGGTCTAACTGTATGCCTGGCAAGTATGAGGTTGTGAGCTTGATCCCTGGTTAAAAAAAAAAAAAAAAAAAAAAAAAAAAAAAAAAAAAAAAAAAAAAAAAAAAAAAAAAAAAAAAAAAAAAAAAAAAAAAAAAAAAAAAAAAAAAAACAAGCAGAGGAGAAAGTTAAAGTATCAACAGCAGAAAGATAACATGACAAAAATAAGCCAATATTATCACTTACAACCATTAATGTAAATGGCCTGAATTCACCAATTAAAAGAAACAGACTGGCAAAAAAGATCAAGAACAACATACAACCATATGCTGTATACAAGAAACCCATCAAACTCAAAAGGAAATTTGTAGACTGAAAGTCAAAGGATGGAAAACAATACTTCATGGAACAGGAGCCCAAAATAAAGCAGGGGTGACTATCCTGTTTGAAGACTATGTGAATTCAAACTAAGAATGATCAAAAGAGATAACAAAGGTCACTACATACTGGTTAGAGGAAAAATTCAAGAGGAAGAGATAGCAATCTTAAATATATATGTACCACATATGGGAGCACCCAGATATATAAAAAATACTAATAGAAATAAAAATCAAATAAGCAATAACAGAATTATAACAGGAGAACTTAACACCCCATTGACACAAAAAGACAGATGAACTAAACAAAAAATCAGCAATGAAATAATGACTGAATCAAACTTGTGAACAAATGGACTATGTAGATGTGTACAGAGTGTTCCACCCAACAGCATCAGAATATACATTCATCTCAGCTGCACATTGTACATTCTCTAAAATAGACCATATACTAGCCCATAAAACATGCTTAAGCAAATGCAAAAGAATTGAAATTATTCCATGTATATTATCTTATCATGGTGCCATAAAACTAGAAATTAAAGACAAAGAAACCATAAAAACTCCATAAATACATAGAAATTAAATAATACATTCCTGAAAAATCACAGAGGAAATTAAAGGAACAATTAAACAATATCTACAAGCAAACAAATTTGCAAATACAACTTACGGGAACCTGTGGAATGCAATGAAAGCAGTCCTCAGAAGGAAATTTATTGTGGTGAATTCTCACATCAGGAAGACAGAACAAACACAAATAAACAACCTGATGCTACACCTCAAACATCTAGAAAAAGAAGAGCAAGCCAAGCCCAAAGCCAAAAGAAGGGAGAAAATTATAAAGATCAGAGTAGAAATTAAAGCAATTGAGACTAAGAAAGCAATACAAAGAATTAATGAATCAGACAGTTGGTTCTTTGAAAGAATAAATACAATTGATAGGTCCCTAACCAACCTTATTTAAAAAAAGAAAGAAAAACTCAAATTCATGCAATAAGGAATGAAAAGGGTGAAATCACTACAGACCCTATGGAAATACAGAAGACCATCAATATCTACTTTGAAAACCTTTACTCCCATAGCTTTGATGAAAAAAAAAAAAGGGACATATTCCTGGAAACATATGAAGTACCAAAGCTGGATCAAGAAGATGTAAAACTGCTGAATAACCCAATTTCAGTTAATGAAATTGAAAATGGAATTAGAATCTTACCACAAAGAAAAGTCCAGGTCCTAATGAATTCACAGCTGAATACAACAAGAAATTCAAGGAAGACTTAATGCCAACACTCCTTAAACTCTTCAATGAAATTGAAAGGGAAGCAAGCCTCCCTAACTCATTCCTGGAAGCAAGTATTACCCTCATACCAAAACTAGAGAATGACCCAACCAAAAAAGAGAACTACAGGCCGAGCTCCCTATTAAACACAGATGCAAAAATGCTCAATAAAATACTGGCAAACATTGCAGCAAGTCATCAAGAAGATTATACAACATGACCAAGTTGGATTCATCCCAGAAATGCAGGAATGGTTCAACATACACAAACCAATAAGCATAATACACCATATCAATAGAGCCAAAGATAGAGCACAAACAGCTTTTGATAAAGGCCAACACTTATTTATAATAAGAACCCTACAGAAAATTGGAATAGATGGTTATTACTTCAATCTGATAAAAGCCATCTATTACAAACCAACAGCCAGCATTATATTCAATGGTCAAAAACTGAAATCTTACACTCTAAAATCAGGAACAAGACAATGTTGGCCACTACCACCAGTCCTATTTAATATCATGTTGGAAACATTAGCCAGAGAAATAAGAAAAGAGAGAGAAATAAAAGGAATAAGGATAGGAAAGGAAGAAGTTAAATTATCATTGTTTACAAAGACTTGATACTCTACACAGAAGGCCCCAAAAACTCTATTGAAAGACTTCTAGATGTAATAGCCAAATTCAGTAATGTAGCTGGATACACATTCAACACTCAAAGATTAATACCATTCCTGTACACAAACAACAAATTCACTGAGAGGCAAATAAGAAAACCACACCCTTGACAATAGCATCCAAAAAAAAAAATGAAATACTTAGGAATCAATCTAACAAAGGAAGTAAAAGATCTATAGATCTATACAGTGAAAATTAGATTACTCTGAAAAAAGAAATTGAAGAGGATTTCAGAAAATGGGAAGACATTCCTTGTTCATGGAAAAGAAGAACAAACATTGTGAAAATGGCCATTCTCCCAAAGCTGTTATACAGATTTAATGGAATTCCAATGCAAATACCATTAGCATACATCACAGATCTAGAGAAAATGTTCCTAAAATTCATCTGCTACCAGAAAGGACCTAGAATACCAAAGGCAATACTGGGCAACAAAGGCAAGGCAGGAGGCATAGCAATTCCTGACTTGAAATTATACAATTCTACTGTGATAAAATCAGCATGATATAAGAATAAAAAGAGACCTGAAGAGCAATGGAATAGATCAGAAGACACTGCTACAACTATAAACACATTCAGCCAACTCCTCTTTGAAAAAGGGGCCAAACATGCTAATTGGAGGAAAGATAGCCTCTTTAATAAATGGTGCCGGAAAACTGACTTTCCATATGCTGAAAACTAAAACTAGACCCATGCCTATCACCATGCACTAAACTAAAGTCAAAATGGAGCAAAGATCTAAATATTAAAACAGAAACACTAACTCTACTGGAAGACAAAGTAGGTAGAAATCTTGAAGACATAGGGGTAGGCAGAGAGTTCATGAACAAAAATCAAACTACACCAGAAATACTTTCCATAATCAACAACTGGGATCTCATCTTATTAGAAAGTTTTTGTATGTCAAAAGAAATCTCCAACAGTGTAAAAAGAAAACCCCAAAATTGGGCAAATATCTTAGCCAACTGTCCCTAAAACAAAGGACTTCTATCTGGTACATATAAAGAATTTTAAAAAATCAAGCCCCTAAATTCAAAGACCCAATCCAAAAATGGACATCTGAGATGAATACATATTTCTCAGAGGGAGAAATACAAATGGCATGTTGTTGCCCATATATGGTAGAGGAAAGTCCTCATCAGAATTATCCAGCAGGATATGAGAAATCCTCGTAGCCTTTTGGGTCTTCCACTGTCTGGGAGATTTGTGCCTTGGAGTCTCTGTTTTTATTATCAAAAGAGTTCCCTTTGCTCAGTAGGCACAGGTTCAGAGTGAAGGTTGTAGATTTTGAAACAAATTCATCCAGCAGTCAACCGGGGAAATTGATCTGAATGGCTTTCCAAACCAGGTTTAGTGATCAGATTCCAAACATAGAGGGCAGTTTCTATGTTCAGAGCGCTATGTGGTGGCCAAGAAAGGCATAGACGTAGCAATTCAGTTTCTCAGAAAGTGCTGAGGCATTTTGGCTTCAGGTTTACTCCACAGTCTTCTGCAAAGCCTTTCTTGAAATTCTTCAGCATGTATTTAATGGGGGTCATCTCACTTTGGTTTACAGCCATACTAGTTGACTCCCTATAGTGTGTGTTTGTGGACTCATGAATGGAGTTGCAACAGACAATAAAGGGGTGCCTTTCTCAGAGAGAAAGATGATACACTCATCAGTTCTGGAGTTTCCCCTCACAGGGACACAGGTCAGTCCAGACAATAGGCATACATGCATATCCCCAGGCCAGGTTAATTCTTAGCACGTGGTGGCCCTGAATCAGACCTCATTTCTGACTCAAAAGGTTGAGTCATCTCTTAGTCTATTAGACGAGACATACAGAAATGCAAAAATTCAATCCAATCAAGCTCCATAGATTTTGGCCCCCACAGGGGGACCTTCTCCATGGAGCACAGATGGAACAACCTATTGCTTATGTTGTCCATTATAGAAACTCACTCAACCATTCAGCAGGCATTCAGAGGTTAATGCATTCCCAACCCCAAGACCTGGGACAAAGTCTGATTGAATCCAAAACAGAAGCTGACTCTCCTAGTTAACACAGGCTGCTACAACAGGCTCTGAGGGTTGATCAGGTCCTCACTTCATCCATAAGGGGACAGAATTAACAAGCTGCAACTGACAGGATACCTGAGGGAACTTCTCTGGGGTAATCCTACCCTGTTTGTTGGTCTAACCCTGTTGTGTTCCATATCCTCTTATGATCCAATGAGGTCACTACTGTTGCACAGGGGCCCCAAATACTGGACTGCTGAAAAGACTCCAAGAAAATGACTAGAGGGTGCTCCTTCTTGTCCTCAAGCTGGAGAGTGAGTCCCTGTCATGTCCAGGAGGCCCCCACCAGTGACCTAAATGGTCAACATTGTGTATCCCAGGAAAGCCCCCAAGAAATGCTGCAGAAAACTGACACTGAACCAGACTGAAGACACTTAGTACTGAGGAACTTGGAAGCAAACAGCTTTATTAAAGTGGCAGACTGATGGAAATCTCAGTTCCAAATCATCAGTCCTCTCCTGGGGTCAATAAAACACTTACATATGTTATTAACAGGAAAAAAATAGCTAGAAGGAAATACTAAGAAGGCTGATAGTAGTACTTTCTAGAGTTGGGTATATATTGTCTTGTTATACAGTGCTAGGTAGGTATGGTTCAGGTAATTTAATGGGGGGCTTTCTATCCTGTAGTAGGAATGTCAAGACTAGGGGGTAAAGGAGGAATCAATCTTAGACTGAGCTGAGCTATTTCTGGGTGATGTCACCCTGAAACCTTGGAATGGGTTAGCATAACAAGATGCACTTTTGTATGAGTTACACTTACCTTATATGCTGCAGCTGGCATTAGAATGTCAAGGCTAGTTGAATTTTACCATTCTCTAATTATGAAAACAGGCTGCACCTGCTTTTTCTTGTCCTTGACTATAGGGGCAGATTTACAATTTTTAAAAATTCAAAAATTTCCTTTACATTTACAATTTGCTTTACAAGAAGATTCTAGGTTCAAGCCCCAGTACCAAAAAAAAAAAGTTTTAGAAGTAGATTAAAACAAGTTAATCAAAATTAGTAACATGCACAAACTGAATTGTTAAGTAAAGTAAATAAAGTAGACTTCAAATAATACTCTATTATTCAGATTTTCCAGGAGACAAGACCATTACTTATCACATGATAATTATTCAAAGCTGAAGTTATTTGAAACTCTGACAAAATGCTTTCCACCTGAAGATCATTTGTCTCTCCTTACTCAACAAGGTAAAGTAAGTTGTTGATGATCCAACATGCTCTGAAAAAACATAGGTGAGCAGCAGGGTAACCCACTCAAGCAACAAGGCACAAATTTTGAAGAACAGAGATGAAGTTTATATACACTCGCTAGTGGACATTACCAGGTGAGTGACTGCTGTGGGGTCCTCATTATCTTTCTCACCAGAGAATAGTTGAGCTTGCTGCACTTGAGCTTGTTGAATACTTGTGTTTCTTTCACACTCTATTTTTTTGGTAGGGACAGGTAGCCTCGTTGGAGTTATTCAGGCATATGGCTCAATTTGTTTTTATGGGTCATTTACTTTTTTAGTGGATGCAGTGAGATGCCTGATTTTGGCTATGACAAGTGGAGGAAGCCTAGAATGGATGTTGGAGAAGGAAAAAGATGAGTGTGAACTGTGTTGGGATAACTCACAGTAACTGCATGTACCACAAACTCCTGGGTAATGTGTCCTTTATAAAACTGTAGCTGGCACTATCTTGAAGACACAGAAATGTGTGATCATAGGATAGGGCCCAGTGATCAGAGTAGTGGTAGGGCAGACGGTAGCTGCATTTGATGCACTGACATATCTTTTCAGCCCCACTTCTGATCCCATCTGTGATTGTGACAGACAGTTCAAGAGAGGTCAGGACTCATATCAGGTAGATGATATTTTGCTTAGGACCTGTAAAACTCATGTTCTCATAAGAGGGGTACAAAGGTGATGGAATTTTTCCTCCATCACCTGAAACTTCCCCTCCTGGCTTCTCTGGAACATGCTGGGTATGTTGCCTGAGGACCTTTGCACTTGTTGTTTCTTCTGCCTCTTGTGCTGTCTCTCACGTTCCCAGGTGATATATCAACTTGCTCACTTAGGTCTCAACCAAAAAACAACTTAAGTGGATGCCACTTATGTATTCTTATATAAAATTGCTTTAGTCTGGGCTCTCAGTTCCTACTCTCATTCTTCCCTGCTTTTCAGCAAAGATGTTGTGGTCATCTCATATTCTATCTGTTTAACATGTTTTTTGCTTGCCAGAATTTCTCTCTGTGCATGCAGAGATTTTTGTCTCTCTCTGTCTCTCTTTTTTCCATTTGGTCTCTTTTTGAGTGGCAAATTCTTTTTACTTCAAAAACAGTGCCTACAATATAATAAGGTTTCAATAAGTATGTGTTGATTGAATGAATCAAAACTGTGAAAGTAACTTTCTTGGTTAAAAACTACGTTTTCTATTAATGCATTTTGAAACATATTATGAATTTTGTTTCTGGAAAGCTTTACCACCAGTCCCTTCTTCACTTCTCAATGTGTTTGTTAGGTTTTCCACATTCTCCCCAAAAGATAGACTCATGCTTTAAACCCCAGCTTAAATGATAGGGAAGAAATGACGTGGTTTAATAAGTAAGTTTTGGCTCTTACTGAATTATTTTCACCATATTTGTGTCTCAGTGCACTGCCTTCCATGAAGCCAGAGAGGGTGGTAATAAAACGTAAAATGTCTGTAGTGTGTACTCTATGGCAGGTAGCATGCTAAACTTTTTGTTATTAATGAATTTTTCTTCTGTATGTTCTTATACTATAGGTGTTATTATCTGCATTTTTCAGACCAGTAGACACAGTTTAAACATGGTTGGTATTTTTTTATAGCAGTCTGTCTGGTCATAATACTTTGACTGCTTGCCGGTTTGGGGTTTCCTGAAATGATGGAACAGTGAGTTAAAAGAAGTTCATGTTAGATTTCTTTATAGCTATATGTTTTGCTAAAGTGGGCTGTAAATTTCTGCTCGTGCATACTGACAGCTCTACCTATGTTTGAAGTATGTGTAGCTCCTTTTTTAAACTTTTATTTTAAAGAGAAAAAAACAACAATAATGACAAAAAAATTTCAAAGCAAGATAGAAGAATAACAATGGTCAATAAATTGCATATTGTTATCTTCAAAGTAATTGCTCACCCAAGCCATGCAGGGCCCTGGAACAGAGAAGTCAGTGCCTCCCAAGAATTGACCATGCAGGGAAGACACCAAGAAACTGACTAGCCAGCCTTTCTGGTAAGTTGCACAAGCCATGCAGGGTCCAGGAAGAGAAAAGTCAAATATCCCCTCCTGTGAGCCTACCAGTACATGGGCTGAGAATCACCAGCTCTCCGCCCACACCCCCACCTTCGCAAGCAACCCAGTGGTTTAGAGAGCAGGCTGAGTTGATAGCAATTGAGGTACAAAAAACAACTAAAAGCTTGTATTGTGCGGTTGACTTTTCAGGCCTGGGGCCTGCAGTCTGAGCATCTATAGGGAGGATGACAGTATGCATTATAGCAAATATGGGGGATTTCCTTCTATCTTGTCTTTGAAATTCAATATTGTTCTCACTGTTTCATTTTGTTTCAATTAATTGCTTTGCCTTATTCAACATTCTGTTTTGATTGTTTTTGCTTTGTTTTGTTTTGGTTTGATTTTGCTATATCTGATGGAATGGACAACTATTGTGAAGATAACAAGATATACTATGGTAGCTATTGTTGTTTTCCTATTACCCTGCTTTCAAGTTCTGTACCAATATCACTGCTTTGTTTTGATTGAATTTATTCTGTTTTGTTTTGCTGGGTTTTATTGTCTTTTTTAAAAAGTAGTTGTTTAGAGTACAAGATATAGGCATGAAAAATTGACCAAACAATTTTAGCACAAATGTTGCTTTCCAGGCCAGGAATACAGATCAGCAGCACAAAATCTGCCTGGCAAGCCTGAGGTTGTGAGTTTGATTCCTGGAACAAAAAAGCACTTTCTTTTCGATGAACTGAGAAAAATTGGTAGCATAACTATATTGGCTACTATATATATATATATATGTTTTTTCTTTTTTTCCTTTCCCTTCATTCTTTTCTTCTTTTCCTCATCCCAGGTTCTCTTTCCTTTTGAACAGTTTCTTCCCATTTCACAATATCTTTTTTACATTTTGGACCTTACTTGCTCTTTCAGCTTCTCACACTAGAGAGACAATATGAAGTTTACACATGTGAGTCTGATTTATTTCACTCATGAGTATGTTCTCAAGTTGCATCCATTTACTTATAAAAGTCTCAAGTTTTTCCTTCTTTATGGCTAAATAATAATCCATTATAGAAAAAGCTACATCTTTCTTATCCATTTCTCAGTAAATGAACATTTGGGTTTTTCCAAGATTTAGCTATTACAAATTGTACTGCTATAAACATGGGTGCACACATATTTTTGTAGCATGATGTTTTTTATTTTTCTGGGAAGATTCCCAGAAAGGGAACAGCTAAATGGAAAGAAATCTCTAATCCTAGTTTTTTGAGGAATCTCCATACTGACTTCCACAGTGGTTGCACCAGTCCTTGCTCCAACTAGCAATGGAGAGGGGTTCTTTTTTCCCCACAGTCATGCCAACAGTTGTTATTTCTTGATGATGACCATTGTTTCTGGAGTGAGACAGAATCTCAGTGATGTTCTAAATTTCATCTCTCAAAAGACCAATGATGTTGAACATATTTTCCGTGTATTTATTTCCCATTGATATTCCTTCATCTGAGAAGTGCATATTTATCTCAGATGCCTCCTTTTAGATTATTTCTTTGCATTTGGGAGGTCTGATTTTTTTCAATTCTTTATATAGTTTAGGTATGATTCCTTTGTCTGAGGAACAGATGGCTATAATATTTTCCCAGTCTGTGAAGTGTCTTTTCAGTTGGTTAGTGATTTCTTTTGATGTGCAGAAGCTTTTTAATAAGGTGAGATCCTATTTATTTTTCTGTGCAATCTGAACTTTGTTCATGAACTCTGTGCCTACACCTATGTCTTCAAGATTTCTACCTACTTTCTCTTCTAGTAGATTTAGTGTTTTTGTTTTAATGTTTAGATCTTTGATCTATTTTGACTTTAGTGCATTATGATAGATATTGATCTAGCTTTAGCCTTTGGTATGTGGAAAGTCAGTTTTTCCAGTGTCATTTATTAAAGAGGTTCTCTTTCTTCTAGTGTACATGTTTGGCCACTTTGTCAAAGACAAGGTGGCTGAGCGTATTTGGGGCTGCATGTGCAACTTCTAAACTGTTCCACTGATCTTCAGGTCTGTTATTTGACAGTATCATGTTGATTTTATCACAATAGCTTTGTACTGTAATTTCACATTGGGTATTGTGTTGCCCCCTGACTTACCTTTGTTGCCCAGAAATGTTTTTGCTATTCTAGGTCTTTTCTGTTTCCAAATGAATTTTAGGAATCTTTTCTGTAATTCTGTGAGGTAGGCTAATTGTATTTTGACTGGAATTGCACTAAATCTGCATAAAATTTTTGGAAGTATGACCCTTTCACTATGTTAGTACCTCCTATCCATGAACAAGGGATAGTTTTCCATTTTCTTTTATCCTCTTTGATCTCCTTTTTAAGAACACTATAATTTTCAATATACAGATCTTTTGCTTCCTTTGCTAAACTGCTTCCTAAGTATTTCATTTTTGGATGCTATTTTGAAGGGTATGATTTCCCTAATTTCTCTCTGAGTTTGTTGACTGCGTATAGGAGTGGTATTGATATTTAAGTATTGACTCCATGTAGCTATGCTACTTAATTTGATTTTTAAATCTAGAAGTGTTTTGGTGGCGTTTTGGGGGTTTTCTGTGTAGAGTAAAATGTCACCTGCAAATAATGATGATTTTATTTTTTATTTTCCCATCCTCATTCTTTTTATTTCCCTCTCTTGTCTAATTGCTATGGCTAATATTTTCAGAACTATATTGACGAGGAGAAAGGATAATGGATACCCTTGTCTTATTCCTGATTTTAGAGTGAAAGTTTTCAGTTTTGGACTATTTAATATGATGTTAGCTGTTGGGATTTCATAGATGGCTTTTGTCAGATTGAAATGAAAACTATCTATTTCCATTTTCTGTAGGCTTTTTAAAAAATTATGACTGGATTTTGGACTTTCTCAAAACATTTTTCTGCATCTTTTGAGATGATCATGTGGTTTTTGTCTTTAACTTTGTTAATATGGTGTATTACATTTATTGATTTGCATATGTTGAACCATCCTTGCATCCCTAGGGGGGGTCCTACTTGTTCATAATGTATAATCTTCTTGATGATTTGCTGCACTCTGTTTGCCAGTATCTTATTGAGCATTTTTGCATCTATGTTCATTAGTCAGATTGGCCTGTAGTTTTCTTTTCTGGTTGTGTCCCTCTTTAGTTTAGGTATCAGAAAAATACTTACTGCCATGAATGATTTTCAAAGTGTTGCTTCTCTTTCAATTTCATTAAAGAAGTTCAGCATTAGTGGCATTAGTTCTTCTCTGAATCTCTTGTAGAATTCAAAAGTGAATCCATCTGGACCTGGGCTTTTCTTAGTACGTTTTTCATTACATCTTCAATTTCATTAACTAATATCAGGTTATTTAGAATATTTATATCTTCCTGAATCAGTTTTGATAATCCATGCTTGTCCAGGAATCTGTCCATTCTTCTGTGTTTTGCATCTTAGAGTACACGTTCTTGAAGTAGGTATTGATCTTCTGGGTTTTCACAGGATCCATTGTGATTCCACCCATTTCATTCCTAATTGATTGAATTTGATTCTTTTCTTTCCTCCTTTTCATAAGGTTGGCTAGAAGTTTGTCAATTTTATTTAATCTTTCAAATAACATACTGTTTTATTCATTGATTCTTCGTATTATTTTCTTAGTCTCAATTGCATTATTTTCTTCTCTGATTTTTATAATTTCCTCTCTCAGATTATTTTTGGTTTAATTTGTTCTTCCTTTTCTTGGAATGAGGTTAAACATTAAGTTATTTGAGCTTGTTCTGTTTTCCTGATTGAGAGGTTACTGCTATAAGTATCTCTCGTATGACTGATTTCATTGTGCCCTATAAGTTCTGATATGTTGCATCAACATTTTCATTTAATTGTAGATAATTTCTTCTTTAATTTCAGTGTGAAACTTTGGTTGTTCAGGAGGGTGTTGATTAATTTCCATTTATTTATATAGTTTTTGAGGTTTCTTTTGTCATTGATTTCCAATTCCACTGCACTATGGTCAGATAATTGCATAGGATAATTTCAATTCCTTTGTATTTACTTAAGTATGTTCTATGTGTTATTATATGGTCTGTTTTGGAAAATGTCCCATGTGCAGCTAAGAAAAATGTATATTCTACTGTTGTGGAGTGGAACAGCCTATAGACACCTACAAAGTCCATTTGTTCACTGGTTTGTTTTAATTCTGATATTTCTTTATTGATTTCTTATCTAGTCAGTCTGTCTAATTATGAGAGTGGGTTTTTAACATTATAGTAGTGTTAGTGTTTATTTGCTTTTTCATGTCTGTTAGTACTTGTTTCATTTAGATGGTTGCCCCAGAGTTTGGTCCATATATGTTTATGATCATTTTTTCTTCTTTTTGGAGTCTTCCCTTAACATGCATGTAGTGTTCTTCTTTGACTCTTTTTAATAGTCTTGGTTTGACATTCCCATTGTCTGCAAATAGGACAGCTACCCCTGTTTTTTTCTGGGATCCTGTTGCATGGGGTGTTTTTTTCTATCTTTTGACTTTCAGTTAATGAATTTCTTTTTAAGTTAAATGTGTTTCTTGAATGCAGCATACTGTTGGATTTTGCTTTTTAATTCATTCTGCCAGTCCCTTTTCATTGGTGAGTTGAGTCCATTTACACTGATGATTACAACAGATATGTATTGGCTTATTTTTTCTATGATATTTTCCATGTTGATTTCCTGTCTCTGATTAATTGCTTTTCCTGCTTGTTGGCTTCTTTCTGTTGGTGTTCTTGTGGTCGTGGTCTTCATTGCATTTTGTCTTTTTAATAGATGTTTTAGAGCATTCTGAAGACCTGGTTTGATAGTCATGAATTTTCTCAGGTGTTCTTTGTCATGGAAGTATCTCATTTGTCCATCAATTTTGAAACATAGTTTTGTGAGGTACATCAATTTGGGTTAGAGTTTGTTTTCATTTAGGGCTTGAAATGCTCTAATCCCTCCTTGATTTGAGGGTTTGTGTTGAGATGTCTGCTGTGAATCTAATATGTTGTTCTTATAGGTGATTTGTTTCTTTTCTCTAACTACTTTTAATATTTTTTCTTGTGCTTAGTTTCTGATTATTATTAAATCTTGATGATTATTATATGTCTTTGTGTAGTCTTACTTTGGTCATGGTCATTTGGAGTTCTATATGATTAATTTATTTGTATGTCAAATTCTTTATCCATACTTGAAAAGTCTTCTGCCATTGTTTCTGTTGAGATTTTCATGGCATTTGCACTGCCCCTAGTTTTTTCATCAACCTCGGTCAATCTTACGTTATTCTTCTTTGCTTCTTATTTCTGTTGGATTGATTTTTCATAGTTTCTTGCTATATTTAGATATCTTTCTTTTCATGATAACTAGTTGCAATTTTGTATTTAAGATCTGATATTCTATCTTCTCCTTCATTCAGTCTGTTGCATATACTTTCAATGGAGGTTTTTATCTCTTGAATTTTTGTTTGGATCTATTTCATGAATTCCATTTCTTTTCTGTGTTGATCATCTGTGGTTTCTGTCATTTTCTTAAACTCTTCTATTCTTTTACCTGTGTTTACTCTAATATTTTCATTTTAAGCATCATTTCCTTTTTTACCTGAGAGATTTTCTCTATAGCCTTTTCCACTTGGTTTTTCACTTCTGTTGCCATCATTTCAGAAAGTTCCGGTGTTTGACTTCCACTTTATCTCATTGTGCTCCAGGCTTGTCCTGGGTGGGCTGGGGTTGCTTTTAGCTTTTGTGTCTTGTCATTTTCTATTTGGTCTTTTGTGTTTTCTGTTATGCTTGTCAATTTCTTATGGTAGATAGCTTTATCACTAGCATTGAGGTTTCCCTAGGAGGTGTCTGTTCTTCAGGGATGTCTTCTAGAAGTAGGTGGTTCTTTATATCTATCCCAAGAACCTATATTCCCAATTTGACAAGTTTGTAAAGTTACTGTTTGGCTCAGCACTCAGTCCTTTGATACTGGACTGTGGTGATGATTATGACCCCATAAAATCACAGCATTATCATACAATAGAGAAAAAGTGCTAATAACATTTATAACATCCCGGCTAAAGTAGTACAAGTAGCAATAACAATAGTTTGAAGCACAGCTTAGCTACTGACAAATTGTAGTAACTATTAATCTGATACCTTTATCCACAAGAGCAAATTCTAAAATTCTATAACAAAATCCAACATATACTATGTACTTATCTGCAGTGGATTTCCCCTTAGTGGAGTGACTTTATCCCATTATGTATAGGGGCTAAAATGGGTAGAGGACAACATCAAGAGTTGAATTAGTTCAAATGTAATAGAATCAAGGCTGAAGGTCAAAGGATGATCACCTGAGTTTTGGGAAACTGGAGGATACAGGAGAATTGAAGTGGGCCAGAAAGGGAAGAGGCAACATTTACTCACTTGAAAGTATAAATTCAAGAGGTGATCAAGAAAAGAGAAAAAGAGAATCAGTAAAAGAGAATAAAAACAAAAGGTAAGAAACCTAAACAATGAATAAGAGAAGGAAGAAAGAAAACAAGAAAGAAAAAAAAATCAGAAAAAAAGGAGGAAAAATAAAACCCAAAAGCCCCAAAACAGAAATAACCACAAAATACAAGACAAAATCTAACCAAACAGGAAAAGGACAGCAAATCAGACAAACAAGGGATAATAAAAGTGGTAAAATTTCTCTGGTGTTCACGGTTCTGTGATAGTGTCCAAATCAGATCCCAGAAAAGTGCTGTGTATGCCAGCCAAGTTTGCTATGAGATTTGTTCTAGGTATGGAGCTGATCTTGGCCTGTGGATGTGGGGGCTGGGACTGGTCTTCTGTTGGCGAAGTTCTCCAGAGCCCTTTGATATAGAATGTTGAACCTGCCTGCTTCTATTTGCCTGACTACTAAAGATCTCCCCTGGTTTATCTAATTTACCAACTGCTGGCTCCTCACTGCTGCTTCAGACACTTCCACATTGTTGCTCTTGCTGATTTCTCTGCCAGCCTGGCCTAGTATCAGTGGTTTTTATGCCTTCCAGAGGCATGCGTGTCAGGATAGTTCTTTAGGAAATGAGAGCTTCTTCACATTTATTCATTAGTAAAGGATTTCTGGTGTCAATAAAACAGAACTTGAAGCTATTTTTGTTTTGGACAAAAAGTATAGAGCGCTCTTAGTTTCTCAGAAATGGATTAGATATTCAAGTAATAGCACCTTTCCCAGAATCATGTGTAGGAAACAGTCATGTACTTTTGTTTGTAGTCCAGGATGTTAAAACATTTTCTGGAGTTTTTCTTTTGAATGCTGGCTGTGAGAAAGCTACATTTCCCCCCTTTCCCCTCTACCTAGTTTGCAGCACATGGAATCCTTATATCACTTTAAAAAGTAGTTGCAGATCAAATTTATTCACAACATAGTACATATATTCAGTTGTTTCGGTGATTTTGCTAAATATTTGTACCCTAAGGATAGATAGACCATGTTTCAGGTGTGAACTCCTTTGTTTGTTTCTTTTTTTTTCTCCCTTTCTTCCTTTCTTTTCTTTCATCTTTCTTACTGTACCGGGGTTTAAATTCAGTCCCTTTGCATGGTGACTTTTTTATTTTTTGTTTTTGAGACACAGTCTTGCTAAGTTGACCAGCCTGGGTTGGAATTTGTGATGCTCTGCATTAGCCTTCTAGAATTCTGGGATTTTGGGAAAGCATTGTAATAAACTGCTTTTACATGAAGAGTTCCATGCAAATGCCCCACAGCAACATGGACTTGTTCACTCAGCTGGATTCACTGAGTACCATGCAAACTGGAGCCAAGAACTATGCATCAAAAAGATAACCCACAGTGTATGTGTGTGTGTGTCTGTGTATTCAGATTCACTGACTGCAGAGCACTGTATAGGATCTGAGTATGTGAGATTTCAAACAATCCCTGCCCTCACACAACTTATTCTAGGAGGAAATCAACCTGTGCCCTCCTAATGAAAGCCAAGCCCTGGAAAGGAGAGAAATGTAGGAGTGCTAGACACCAAAAGGATACCAAAATGGCAAATGCAAATGCTAGAAACATAACACTGAGGAATTCAGTTTGATGTCAGATATGTGGAATGTATTTAGTATTTTAAAGCATGGTCCAATAGTTGCTCTAATTTATATTTAAATTTATTTAAAACTATCTCTTATTTTCTTTTTATTCTACTAAACTCATCAACATACTATAAACATCTTTCAATTGTTTAAAATGAAAAAAACTTTTTCAAGACTGTGGTAATTTCTTTTCCAGTCCATTATTTTGACTCCCAGGACCAACTAAATTCTTTGAGTGAAAATTAGGATCATCTCATGAAGTTTCACCAACACTGAAGTTGTATGGAGTATAGTAGGAAGATACAAACAGCCTTATGGCTACTATTTATTGTTCATTCCTTTCCTTTAGTAGAATAGATTGCTGGTTTATTTGTTCAAAAGTATATTATTATCATTATTATATAATTATTATTACTATTACTAATTACAGAATGTACCTACATAGCCCAGACTAGCCTGGAACTTGTTATATAATCTGGGGTGGCCTCGAAGCTGCAGTTCTCTTTTGGTAATCCCCTGTGAGTGCTGGAATTACACTAAATGGGCTAAAAAAAGCTTAGCTGCTTAAATATGTTTAAATTTCTCGTGAAGACTTGCTGCTTTTCTATATACCCTTTCAAATTCAAACCTCATGATCAACTTGTTGATACATTCTTTTTATCTTTTCCTTTTAAATTTTGCCAAAAGAAACATAACATTTACTGTCATAACCCCATCCACAAACATGTCAGTGTATTAAGTATGTTCACATTCTAGAACAACACAGTGTAGGACTCCTTTGCCTCTTAAAACAAATCTGTCCCTACTGACCTAAAACTTTTCATTATCGCACTCTGAGGCCCCCAGGAACCACTATTCTATTCTGTGAGTTTGAATATTTTAGTCACATCTATGTGTTGCTTAAATTTAGGTGTCACATTGACTAGGTTAAGGAATGCATGGAGAACTAATAATACCTTCTCTCTGGATGTGTCTCTGAGGATGTTCCTAGGGGGGCTGGCATTTGAGTCAGCGAGCTGAGCAAACAAGGTCTGCTCTCAGCTGGGTGTGTATCAACTGGTCAACTGAAGGCCTGGATAGAGAAGACAGAGGATTGTAGGTGTCCTTTTCCTGGGGTTGACATATACTCTTCCCTTGCCCTTGGACAACTTATATCTAGATGCTTGGGCCTTCGGACTTGGACAGAGTCACAGAACTGGTACGATAAGATTTTTAGTTTGCTGAAGGCCTCTCATGAGACCTTTCAGCCTCCAGGAACAAAGGAACCATTTCCTCAGGAAAAGCCCCTGTCAGAAATCTTGCTACATATATCCTCTTTCTGTGTCAGTAGAGATTTCTGACTAATATACGCATACAAGTGAATCATATAGTGTTTGTCTTGTGTGACTGATCGGTTTCACTTGACATAAAGTATTTAACATTTTTCCATTGTGTTACTCAGATTTGCTTTTATAAGCATATTGCAGATCTTGTGCTAATTCAAGAAACTGCAAGGAGAACTTTTCACATTAACACCTGCACTGAAGAAACCTTCCTGTTGCCCACACACTTTTCTCCACTGCAGCTGTTAGAGGATATCACAGAGACGGTTTGAAGTGTGTGTCTGATGACGAGATGCTGAGCACCTTGTTGTGTGCTTTGGTCACTTGTCCATGTGCTTTGGGGAATTCTCTATTCAAATTCTTTGCTTATTTTCTAGGTTTTTCTTTTTGTGTTAATCATAGGAATTCTTGATGTATTCTTGGTTTTATTGCTGGTGCTTTTAGTGCTGTATCAAAGAAACCATTCACAACTTAAGTGTTATGAAGCTTTTCCTCTGTGTTTCTTCTCAGTTTTATAGTTGTATCTTACACTGAGGTCTTTAATCCAGTCTGTGTTAATTTTTCTGTGTGAATAAGGAAGTGTTCAACCTTCTTCTTCATGTTTTCACAGCACCACTGGTGAAAGAGACTCTTCTTTCACTGGTGCGTGATCTCGACACCCCTGCCACACATCATTTAGCCATGTATATTAGGGTTTATTCCTGGATTCTCATGTTTGTCCCATTGGTCTGTTTGTCTGTCTTTATGCCGTTCACCCTGGTTTTGACTTCTGCAGCTTTGTACTATGTTTTGAACTCAGGAATGTTCTAGGTGTCAACATGGTGTGAATGTGTCCACCAGAGTCGAGGCAGCAAACAATGTTGAGGTGGTAGAGTGTTTAAGGCAGGACCCAGTGGGGAAGTCCTTAGGCCATGGTGGCACCATGCTCATGAGTGAATTTGTTTTGCTTAATATGAGCTCAGCGTCTCATCGGGCTTGATTAGTCCTTTAAGAGCAGCTGCTATAAGGGATCTGGCACCTTCCCTCCATACCTTTTGCTTCCTGTCTCTCTGTGTGACCTCTCCCTCTTACACGTGATCTCAGTAAAATGCTTGCACCAGGTTGTGATACAGCCAGGAAACACTCAGCATAACTGGCAGCTACAGTATCAGTGCTCTTGGACATCCTGAGCTGCATGCTAAGTAAACCTCTTTTTAAAAATATACTACCTACTGGTACAACCACTGTGGAAGTCAGTGTGGAGGTTCCTCAAAAAACTAGGATTGGATGTCCCATTCAATTTAGCTACTCCCCCCTGGGTATTTTCCCAAAAGAATTGAAAACATCATGCCGTGGTGGTATACATGCACCCATGTTTATAGCAGCACAATTTGTAATACCTAAATCTTGGAAACAACCAAAAAGCCCATCAACAGCAGAATGGATAAAAATGATGTCATCTTTTTATACAATGGAGTACCAACCAGCTAAAAGAAGGATAAGCTTGAGACTTCTATAGGTAAATGGAGGCAACTTGAGAACATAAGTGGAATAAATCAGACTCACATGTATATTGCATTGTCTCCCTAGTGTAAAAAACTGTAAAAGCAAATAAAATCCTAAATGTACAATAGTGTGAAAGAAAATGCTCAAAAGGAAAGAACAATTGAAATAAGGGAAAGGAGAAAAGAAATAAGGGAAAAGATCGTGTGTGTGTGTATATATACATAATATATGTATATATACACACACACACACATATATGCAAGATAGAAAACTGTACTACTAATCTATGTTATTCCATCAAAAAGAATGGTTTGTGCTTTCATTGTTCGACTGTTAAATCATTTTTTCCTTGCCTATATCTTGTAATCTGAAAAATTACTTTGAAGAAAAATTATATGCAATGTATTAACCAGTGTTAATCTCCTACTATTTTGTTTTGAAATTCTCTATCATCATTTTTATTACTTTTTGTTTTTAAATTTAAAAAAAGAAAAATATACTACCTGCCACCAGGGATTCTGAATCAGCAATAATAAAGGGGCCCATAAAAATGCAAGGTTACCAAATTTATTCTTGGATTCAAGACTTTGTCTTTGAGGTCCCAGAGATTTCACAAATTTTAGGATTTTTTCCTATCCCTGTAAAAAATGCTATAGGAATTATCTACTTTTACTGTTTTGTTTTCCCTTCATGATCCCTTCCTGATGTATAAAGAGCTAAAAATTAAACATTTCTTTATTGACTGTCTCATGGGTCTTTTACCAGTTTTGTGTGCTGGATCAACATGAGGAGGAAGAAGAATCTGTCCCACCTTGTCACTGCCCCAATCAGAACACCTGGGTGCACTGCATCCTGAGCTTTCTTCTCAGAAACAGTGGCAGGTCTTGAAGTACTAGCTCAGTACAGGAGTTCTCTTGCCAGTGGTCTTTGCTGGAGAAACTAGCAGGTGACTAAGCGCTATTTCAAAACCCTAAAGAAAGCAGCTTGGGCTCTTAGGACTTTAGATGGAAGAAAAAAATCAGGACTGGTCACAGATTGCTGTGTGATGGGTCTATGGACACCTTGCAGATTCCTGTCAGACCCTGGGAATCATTTTCAGTGAGATTGTGAACCTCATATAAAATGCGTGCTTTCATTTCAGCAGAAATAGCTTGAACTGATAGAAATACTGGAGTGAGAGATTTGCCTGATTAAAATAGTTTCCTCACTATTTTAAATATCACAACAGTGCTACAAACTGTTGATGATGCTGACTTTTTACCTGGGTAGTCAACATGAGTGAGAACCTTGAGGAACAAAGGTCACATGAGTTGTCCAATCTTCAAAGAGAAGAGGGCAGTAGTTTCAGACAAGCATGCCTGTGCCTTCTGCTTCAGTGAGTTCCTTCTGTGATAGTTCCTAAGATTCTATCCTTCATTTTGAGAACTCTAGAGACTGATGGTTAGAATGAAGACAAGGTAAGCAGGGCCTTTTCGGGAGGTCATTTCATATATTTAAGCGGCTGACAGCTGGTGTTTATCGGTGGGTTTTGCTGTTGGAACTAAAGATGAAGTGATGAGGATGACCACATACCTGTGATCAGAAGGTGGTCAACAGGCATTTTCGATTTCACAATTATATAAAAAAGATCTATGGTAGGAGTGACCATGTGGCCCAGCACAGCACAGACAGACCCCTCAAGTAGTCTCAGTGAGTCACACAGAGGAGGCTTCAAAAAAGAGCAGAGGTTGGTACACACGGAGCTCACTGTGAAATCTGTGTACATGTGAGGCTCAGAGTTGAATGAACGTGCCTGACTTGAGGAATTATGAGGAGCTTATTCTAGTTACAAGTCTTAACCACTCACCAGACAGCTAAAAAAATTTCCTAAAATGTGTGGTGGTGCACGTCTTTAATCCCAGCACTCAGAAGCCTGAGACAGGAGGATCGCTGTGAGTTTGAGACCAGGCTGGGCTACAAAGTGAGTTCAAGGCCAACCTGAACTGCATTGTGAGACCCTGTTTCAAAAAATAGGGACAGGGATTCAGCTCAGAGGTGTAAGCACCTGTCTGGCAAGCATGAGGTTGTGAGTTCTATCTCTGTTACCAAAAAAAAAAAAAAAAAAGAAGAAGAAAGAAAAAAAAGAAAGGTCTTTTTTTTTTCCTGTTTTCCTCCTTTGTGCTTTTATTTTATTTTTTATTTTATTTTATTTTAAACAGAAAAAAGTAAGAAGTTAAAGTAAAACAATTTCACAACAAGCCAATAGGAGAGTAACAATAATCAACACATTGCATATTGTTATATTCACAATACTTGTTTAGGGTATAAGATATAAACATGAAACATTGTCCAGAAAATTATTAGCACAAAATTGTCACTTCAATAAATCAAAAGAAACCAGCTATATGACTATCTTTTTTGCTCTGATTACTCTATTATTTTCAAATACACATTTTGCATTAAAAATGAAATCTGAAGATGGCCCTGTAAAAACTACTTTTCACTCAAAATTCTTTTTAACTATCTTAACTAATTTTTTTATACACATAGATTTTCTTTCAGTTCATCACACAAGTGCAACAATGCAATGGTTGCACATGTGTGACTTATTTAGTTCACTGAGGAGTATATTTTCAATACTCATCCATTTAAGAGTAAAAATGTCTAGCTTATCGTTCTTTATAGCTGAGTAGTATTTCATTATATAGAAATACCATATCTTTTTTGTCCATTCCTCAGTTGAGGGGCATTTAGGTTGTTTCCAAGATCTAGCTATTGTGAACTGGGCAGCAAAAAACATAGGTGCACATATATCGCTGTGGTAGGATGTTTTTAGTTCTTTTGGGAATATACCCAGAAGGGGGATAGCTGGGTCAAATGGGACCTCTAATCCTAGCTTTTTGAGGAATCGCCACACTGACTTCCACAGTGGTTGCACCAGCCTGCATTCCCACCAACAGTGAAGAAGGGTTCCTTTTTGCCCACAGCCCCTCCAGCATTTGTTATTAGTTGACTTCTTAATACGAGCCATTCTTTCTGGGGTGAGGTGGAACCTCAGTGTTACTTCCGTTTGCATCTCTCGAATGACAAGTGCTGTTGAACATCTTTTCACGTAAAGTTTCCAGAACTCTGTTGAATAAGAGTGGAGAGAGTGGACATCCTTGTCTTGTTCCTGATTTTAGAGTGAAAGCTTCCAGTTTTTGTCCATTTAGTATGATGTTGGCTGTTGGTTTCTCATAGATAACTTTTGTCAGATTGAGATAGAGATCATCTATTCCAATTTTCTGTAGAGATTTTATCATGAATGGGTGCTGGATTTTGTCAAAAGCTCAAATTCATGCAATTAGGAATGAAAAGGATGAAATCACAACAGACCCTGTAGAAATCCAAAAAATTATCTATACCTACTTTGAAAACTTGTATAGAAGAAATGGACAGACTCCTAGATGCATATGAATTACCAAAGTTGAATCAACATGATCTAAAAATCCTAAACAACCCAATATCAATAAGTGAAATAAAAGATGTAATTAAAAACCTATCAACA
>RJWM01018655.1:0-40252 GCA_004363535.1 Dasyprocta punctata
TAAAAGAGGAGAAAAAAAAGAAGAAGAAGTACCAAAAGAGCAGTTCAGAGAGTGATGATGAAGAAAAGAAACATGCAAAATTGAAAAAGGCATTGAATGTAGAAGGAACCTGCCTTCTTCAAGTCAAGAAGATCATGCAGATTGGTGAAAGGAAACAACCTTATAATAGCATATACAAACAGGAAATGGAGGCCTATAGGATGAAACATCAGAAGTCAGATGACCCCATGGCCCCTTTCCTGGCCAGCAGTCATCCAGGACAGATGAAACCGATGAACTCTTTTCACCTTCTTGATAATTGTAGGTAGAAGAATCCTTGCCTACTCTTCTTGTTGCATAACTTAAATAAAGCTTCAGCAGTCTCAAAGTAAATTTATGGTTTTCTGCACTGATGAAACAAATAGAAAACTGAAAAGGAAATACATTAAATATGGGTTAAGATGGGAAATAATCTAATTTTACATTAGTGATGGGGGAAGGTCTTGATTGTTTACGTTTCAAAAATGTCTTCTACTCAACAGTAAAGTTTCTATTTCCTCAGTTTTTGTAGCCCTTTACCTGATAGTATTACACACTTCGAAAGTAGATTTGTTACTTTCTCAAAGATAGAACTTCTTTTATAAATGCTAGAAATTGCAGTAGTAATTTAACTCTAATTGTAGTTGTTTTGTAATCATTCATTTTAAATGGTCTGAAATAAAAAATAAATTTATTCTAACTTAGTCTTTGGAAAGAATATTTGTAGAAAATGTAAATAACTTTATTCTCCCATATAAATCTGTGAAGTAACAAATATGTTTTTATTTGATTACCAAAATTTTTAATACATTTCCTTGAATCTTATGTACAGAACCAAATTTGTTAGTCTTTGAATGGAAGAAAAAACTTATCTTCTCATCCTTGACTAATCAATACTTTTACATGATAAACATGATTTACCCATAAAAATCTATTCCTCTGCTTGTGATACTGCGACTTCTTTTATTTGTGATTACCTTTATGTAACAATTATGATATTAAACTTTAAAAGATTTTAGAAAAAAATGAATAAGGCATTTCAGAACACTAACACAGAATATTAATATTAATTTTATATTGAATATTCTAATCACATGGAAAAATGGAGGAAGCTACAGAATAAGTCCAAACCCCACCTCCCCTTCTGTCCAAGATAAGTACTGACATTCTCTGTCAGACAGACACCGTATTAGATTCCTGTTGCTGCTATAACAAAATACCACAAACTTAATGGCTTAAACAGTTCCAGGTCTTTACCCTATAGTTCTATAGGTCAGAAATTCAACAAGGGTCTTCCTGGAATTTAGTCAAGGTCCAGACACAGCATCCCTTTGGGGAGACTCTAAGAGAAAGTCCATTACCTTGCCCTTCCTAGCTCCTCACAGCCACCCAGACCCAACTCCGGCCTCCATCTTCCATGCTCAAAACCAACCATGTTGACTCATTCTTCATTCCCGAGCACATCTATCTCTGACCATGCAAAGATTCTCTACTTTCATGGACTCCTGTGATTCAGTTGGTTTGATTATGATTAGTGAAACTCAAGACAATTCATCTCAAAATCCTTAATGTGATCACATCAGAAAACATTCCTCTTGCCATGGAAGGTAACACACGCACAGGTCACAGAGGTTATGATATGTACATCTTTGGAGGTAGGGGACACTGTTCTGCCTACCACAGACACCCAAGGGCCCAGCTGCCAATGCATTAACTTCATCTCATCAAGCGCCGGACCTCATGACAAAGTACCCAGCTCTCCACCCAAAATGTTCTTAACCACAAATTTTCAAGGTCAAACTCAGAGGCTTTCCCCTGTGAGAAGCCCTCCATCACACTCACAGGCACAATCGGGATGCTGCCAGCACTTTGATAAGATTGGTGGACACTTGTCACTTGATATTCAAGTTATCTGTCTATCTGTACTAGTCTCAGTCACCTACAAACAATCTAAGAGTAATATCTGACTTCATCAACCGTGCCTCCCTGCCATCCATCACAGTGCCTGAGGTATGTTAGTTAGCTTCTCATTGCTTTGGCCAAATAGCTGAGCAAAACAGCTTGTGGAAGAAAGGCTTGGTTTGGTTCACAGTTTCAAGGGTTTCAGTCCATCCTCACTCAGCTCTGTTGCTTCTACGCCTGAGGTGAGACAGAGCATCGTGGTAGAAGCGGGTGGTAGAGGAGAGCAGCTCACCCAATGGCAACCAGAAAGGAGAGAGAGAAAGAAAGACAGGAAGGGGCCAGATACAATCCCCAAGGTTATGAGGGACATTGTAGTTCTAAATCCTAACAGTAGGGTTAGGTAAACATTTTAGGAATGAATGAATGAATGAATCCTATCTCATTTTCTCTAGGGTATACTATATAACGTATAATTCAAAATATGGTTTCAGGTGTCTGTTATGATTCCAGACCTGGTCCAAGATGGAAGCTCAATAAATTAACTCCGATGCTATAATTAGTCAGCTTTTCCATTGCTGGGACACACTATATGACACCCACAACTTAAAAAAGAAAAATTTTCATTTGCTTTGTGGTCCATGGGATTCAGTCAATGGTCAGCTGCCTCCAAGGCAGGAAAATCATGGCAGAAGGATTTGGTGGCACAAAGCTTCTGAATTCATGGTGGCTTGGAAGCAGAGTAGGAAAATAGTGCCAGAGAAGAAAGGGTGAGAGACCAGACGAGGCCCCTTGGGCCATGGCCACCCAGACACACCTAGAATCTCTAGAGTAGACCCCAAAGCCAACCAAGTTGAAATTTCACCTCACCAACACAGATATCTAACATATATTGAACGTTTCCTGTATCCCAGGCACTTTGCTGATTTCTTATATACTCTACCTACCTCATTTAATTTTTCACAGCAACTCTCAAGTGAATGCTACTCTATTAATTTGGGTAGTTCAGTCTGGCTGCAGTCACAAACACCGCAAAACCATACAGACTTCCTCCTTGGCTGCCTGTCCTCCATAATTCTCAACCACACAGTGACTTAGGGGCTTCTTCTACGAAGTAGCCACACCACATTTGAGAGGAAGTATAAGAGGACGCATTCTCTACTTAGCCGAAAAATGACACACAATACTTTCATTTCTCCACTGGCCAGACTAGCCGCATAGACCCAGTGCAAAGAAGGCAGGGAAATGAGGAGGAGCTCATGGGACCCAGAAGCGATCCCAGCCTGTTATGATCTTCCTCATCTTACGACTGAGCAGAAAGCCAAGCTCAGGGCTTGCTGCGTGGCAGCTGGGTTTCTGCCCCGTGATGGGACATTTCCTCCACACAGCCCCCCAGCAGATAATCTAAGGGAGAGACTTGAGAAGTTGGCTGGGTCTTGTGTCTTAGGATCTCTCTGCCTTGCCCTGCCACTGTCCGTTTATCGTAAGTGTCTAAATGATGACACCAGGCAGATGCTATGTGCCAATTCCCCTCTCCAGACTATTGCAAGAAGGGAAACCAAATCTATTTTTTAAAGCAAGCATCAGATGAAGCCTGAACAAAACCAATAACTTTCAGGGCGAGCAGCTCTCTAAGCTTCCCACAGATGCTCTCAGAGTGTCATTTCTGGGGTTTATTTGGCAGTTGTTTACTGTCTGGAGAGAAAGATTGCTCCTTCCTGTCTATGTTTTTCCCTCCTCCTCCCAGCAACCTTCCCAACAATGATACTCCTTTGACTCTTGTAATGCAAAATCATAGTAAAAATGTCCTCTAGCCCCCATCAGTGTCCCCTGTCCAGCACTAATCCAAAAACAGCTCCCCCTCCAAGCCCAAGCATTCTTTCCCGCCTCTTCCTTGTCTTTCAACACCAGTACCTCTACATGGAGACTACCACAATTACAAGTCAATGCTCAGTTATCCGGGGAGGATTATTCAGGGAGTAAATTATTCAGCTTTTTGCACCCCACTTCCTCTGTGGGCTTTGCACTCCTTTGCACCTCCACTAGCAGCACAAAAGGAAAAGAAAGTTTGCAGAACTCCAACCCATCAGAGCCAGTGGCTGACTAAGCCTCTTCTCCCCGGCCAGGGATGCAACTGGGGCCCTGGGATTCATTTGTGTAAGCTGTGTCCTCCCCATTCACACAGATAATTCTGAGCTCCCAAACATTTTTCCAGGAAGGAGAGGGGAGGTGCAGCCCTCGGTCTTTCCTGTGCAGGGCTGCTCCGCCTGGCCTGTGACGTCAATGCACTTGACAACAGTATGCATGCGCACGTGCGAGCAAGTGCATGTGTATGCACGAGACAGCCGGTGTTGTCAGTTACAGCATTCAGCTTGATGGCAGAGCTGTCTGGTTACAGCATGAAGCATGTCGAGGGACCATTGTGTGATAGCACTGCTAATAAATACAACAGAGTTTTAAAACCAAAGCAGATAGAGGCAGACAGAGGCAACTCAAGCTCACAGGAAATGTTTGCCTTTGCCAGTTTACCAAAGGATGTGGGGCCTGGGGAATCTGAACCACAGTCCCTTTCTGAAGGAACTGATAAAGATGCTCTTAGGAATGTCAGCCAGGCTCACAAAAGGAAGGATGGATGCTGACTGTGTGGATGGAGTAGGGATCCCACAAGGAGCCAGGCAGAATAAAGTCACCCCTGCTCCACTCACCGCCTCCCACAGCCCAGCAGCCTGACCACTCCCACATCCCCCCATACCAACATCCCCACCTCCACCCTGGCTGCTTGGCCACCTTTAGAACTGTTACCACAGGCTCACAGCAATCTATGGACAAGAGTGGGGGGGGTCCTATGAGAGGGCGCCTTGAACTTTGTCCCCTGCAAACCTGGCCAAGTGCCAGGCAGCCTAACTCTGGGCCCTTTTAAGTCACCTTTGCATTCAATTAACAAGTACTTGTTAAGCACCTGTTATATGTCAAGCGCTGTTGGAAGCACTGAGAACATAGTGGCATTTAAGATGCCAAAGCTTCCATTCCAGCAGGGGAGACAGACAGAAAACAGGTAAACAAATAACAGATGCACTCTGAATTCAGACATGCACCCTGAATAAATAAAACAGGTGCTGTGAGGGAGTGACCAAATGGGTGCGGCTTCACTGAGGCGCTCATCAGAGCCTTTGTCACTGATGGGAAAGCATCCCGGCTGAAACCTGATGAGGACGAGTTAGCTCATCCAGATCCAAGAGGAGAGCATCCTAGGCAACAGGCCCACCATGTCCTGACGCGCTGGGGCAGGGATGAGCTTGGAGTGCTGGAGGACCACCGCAAGAGGGAAAGCTGGAGGAGGGCCAGAGTGGGCTCCTCAGGCCTGGAGGCAGCTGTAAGGAGCAATGCTGCAGTTCTGGGAAGCCGCCAACAGGATCCCAGCAGAAGAGGGATGTGATCTATTTGCATTTTTAAAAGCACTATCTGGAGGCTGAGTGACTGCAAAAGATAGAACCCACTCACACAAGCTTGAGCAAGGGAGCTGGCTGACATGGAAGGAGGCAAATCAATTCGCTGAGCACAGGAGCAGGGACTGCATGGGGAGGGGAACTGTCTGAAGCCAGAACAACCTCACTCTGGCTGTGTTGGCTCAAGATCGGTCTGTTTAGCTCCTCTCTACTTCTCTGAACACAAACTCCTCTCAAGTACTCTAGCCTCTTCCCTGCAGAGCCTGGCAGGCCAGTCTCTTAAGGCCCTCCAAATTCCCAGGATAGAGACGCTGGCTGGGCCATCTCAAGTCACATGACAAGTTCTAGTGGCCAATCAGCATTTCCACAAGGCATGGCGGCCTGGGAAACATGGCTGCCAGCAGTGGTCACAACTATAGTGCCGGAAACTGTCAGAAGAGGACTAAGATGGTCAGGAGCCTCCAAGTGTCCACTCCTCAGTCGTTCTCCAGAATTCCCTCTGATACCACCGTAACTTCTTCTATTCCTGTCTCTATCTCACCACTCACCTTCATACCACCCAGTAGACTTTGGCTGCCCAGACCCCCTTCTGAGTTCCTTGGAGCTATGGGCGTGGAGAGCTCTGACTGGGGCAATGGGCACCCAGACAGGAGAAACAGAGGGGAAAACCCAAATCCAAGAGAATGAGTCTAGGAGTTAGAGACCTGGAATGACTGTTCATAAGACCCCAAAATTCCTAGACATAAATCACAAAAACAGAACCAAGAAGATTTAAAAACACTGAATAATCCAATAACAGAAAAATTAAATTGAAGCAGTAATTCAAAAAAATCTACCAACAAAGAAAAGTCCAAGTCCAGATGGGTTTACTGCTGAATTCTACAAATCTTCAGAGAAGATCTAACACCAATACTCATCAAGATTTTTAATGAAATTGAAAGGGAAAGAGTACCCCCAAACTCGTTCCTGGAAGCTGCCATTACTATGAGTCCAAAACCAGACAAGGATCCAACCAAAAAACAGAATTGCAGGCCAATCTCTTTAACAAGATACTGGCAAATAGAATGCAACAAATCATTTAAAAGATCATACATCATGATCAAGAAGGTTTCATCCCAGGGATGCAAAGATGATTCAACATGCACAAGTCGATAAATGTAATATATCACATAAACAGAAGCAAGGACAAAAATCACGTGATATCTCAACAGATGCAGAAAAAGCCTTTGACAAAATTCAACATCATTTCATGATAAAAATTCTAAATAAAATAGGTATAGAAGGACCTTATCTCAATCTGATAAAAACATTTATCACAAACCTACTGTCAATCTCAAATTAAATGGAGAAAAGCTGAAAAATTTTCCCTCTAAAATCAGGAACAAAACAAGGATATCCACTATCACCACACCTGTTCAACAGTACTTGAAACATTAGCATAAGCAATTAGGCAAGAAGAAGAAATAAAAGGGAAACGCACAGGATAGAAAGAAGTCAAATTTTCATTATTTGCAGATGACATGATCCTCTACATAGAAGACCCAAAAAAACCCACAAAAAGATAATTAAAATTAATAATCAAATTCAGCAATGTAGCAAGATACAAAATCAACACATAAAAATCAATAACATTTTTATACATTAATAACAAGTGCACTGAGAAAGAAATTAGGAAAAAATACCATTCCAAATAGCACCAAGAAAAATTAAATACTTAGGAATTACTAAGGACATGAATAATCTTTACAATGAAAACTACAGGGGTTTTAGAAACTCTGTGAAAGGAAACAGGGACAAAGACCAAACGTATTTTTTATCACATTACACAAAGATTTAGAACTAACATGAAGCCAACTAGCCAGCTTTTCTGGTAAACCATGCAAGCCGTGCAGGTTCCAGGAAGAGAAAAGTCAGCACCTCCCAAGAATTGGCCGTGCCGGGACTGGGAGGATCCCACCAAGAGGTCAACTAGCCAACCTTTCTGGTAAGCCACGCAATCCATCCAGGGCCCAGAAAGTGAAAAGTCAGATAGCGTCTCCTATGAGCCTACCAGCACGCAGGCTGAGAATCAAACCCCGCCCCATAAGCAACTGGCTGGTTTGGAGGACAGGCTGAGTTGATAGCAACTCAGGTACAAAAAGCAACTAAATGCTTGTATTCCTTGCTTGATTTTGCAGGCCTGGGGCCAGTGGTCTGAGCATCTATTTGGAGGATGACTGTGTGCAATATAGCAAATATGGGGCATTTCTTTCGATCTTGTCTTTGAAACCCAATATTGTTCTCACTGTTGTGCTTTGTTCTGATTAATTGTTTTGCTTTATTCAATATTCTGTTTTGATTGATTTTATTGTTTTGCTTTTGGTTTGACTTTGTCATACCTGATGGAATGGACAACTATTGTGAAGATAACAAGATAGACTATGGTAGCTATTGCTGTTTTCTTACTATCCTGCTTTGAAGTTCTATACCAATTTTGTTACTTTGTTTTGATCAGCTTTGTGGTGTTTTGTTTTGTTGGATTTTATTATCTTTAAAATAAAAAATTAGTTAATTAATTTAAAAAAGAAAACTATAGTAATCTGAAAAAGGAAACCAAACAGGATATCAGAAAATGGAAAGACATTCCCTGTTCCTGAATAGACAGACCCAATATAGTAAAAATGTTCATGCTTCCAAAACTGATACACAGATTGAATCCAATCCCAATCAAAATGCATTCTACAATCAAAGCATTCCTCACAGAAAAAGAGAAAACAATCCTAAAATTTATATAGAACCGAGAGACCCAGAATAGCAAAAGCAATCCTAGGTAACAAGAGCAAAGCAGAAGGCATCATGGTGCCCAACTTAAAGTTATATCACAAAGCTACAGTGACAAAAACAGCATGGTACTAATACAAAAATAGGTCAAAAAGATCAATGGAACAGAATAAAGGATGCAGGAACAACCCCAAACACATTCAAATCTTTGATTTTTGACAAAGGGGCCAAAAGCATATGCTGGAAGAAAGATAGCCTCTTTAATAAATGATGCTGGGAAAACTGGCTATCCACAGGCAGAAGATTGAATATAGGCCTATTTCTCTCACCATGTACTAAACTAAAATCAAAATGTATCAAAGAAATAAAAATTAAAACAGACACACTTAACCTGCTGGAAAATAAAATAGGAAAAATTCTTCAAGTTCCAGGCATAAGCAAGGACATTCTGAACAAAATCCCAGTTGTACAAGAAATAGTACAAGAATCAACAAATGAGATCACATCAAATTAAAAAGCTTCTGCACAGCAAAAGAAACAACAGAGTGAAAAGACAACTTATAGAATGGGGAAAATTTTTCCATCTGTTGCTCAGAAGACTAACATCTAGAAACTATAAATAATTTGAAAAAAATTAAATCCCCCAAAATAAAAGAACCAGTCAAAAAATAAACAAGTGAAATGGATAGAAACTTTATAAGAGAAATACAAATGACCACTAAATACATGAAGAAACAGTCAACACCACTGGTCATTAGAGAAATGCAAAATAAAACAATACCGAGATTTCATCTTACCCCCAGAAAGAATCACCATTATCAAAAAATTAAATGCAATAACAAATCACCGGCAAGGTTTGGGGGAAAAAGGAACCTTTCTCAATTGTTGGTGGGAATGTAAACTAGTACAACCACTATGGAAATCAGTATGGAGATTCCTCAAAAAAACTAAAAGTTGAAATTTTATTTGACCCAGTTATTTCCCTTCTAGGTATCTTCCTGAAAGAGTTAAAGACATCATATTATCATGATACATGAATTCCCATGTGTATTGTACCACAAATCATAAGAGCTAAATCTTGGAAGCAGCCTGTCTGTCCATTGACAGATGAATGGATACAGAAAATGTGGTATTTACACACAATGGAGTACTACTGTGCCATGAAGAAGAATGATCTTGAGTCATCTGTAGGAAAGTCGATGCACCTTGAAACTATGTGTTCAGTGAAATCAATCGGTCATATGAGCTCCAATATCACATAGTTTCTCTTACATGAGAAGCCCAAAATACAAGTACAGAACAAAGTAAAATCTAGATAATAAGAAATAGGAAGACAGATCTTTTGCAAATAAGGAGCAGACCAAGAGGTGGAGGACAGGGAAGAGAGGAGCGGGGGAGCAGAGGAGATAAAGAATTAAGGTGTGTTATGTACACGTACCAGCTCCCCACAAGGACTGTAAACACTGTATACCTCACACATGTACTGATAAAAAATTAATTAGTTTTTTTAAAAAAGAAGACCCGCAAACTAGGGACCAGGGTCAGAAAAACTAGCATCTAGGTGGCCGGGTCACACTCGCGAAATATTCACTGGTGCCCACATCGGGTGTCTTGGGCCAGGTCAGGGCCAGGCTGCCATGCGCATGGCAGGGCCGAGGGGGTGTGGAGCCCACAGGCTCGTGGGTGGAGGCTCAGATAGGCTCCTCCTGCAGCTGGGGGGCCTCTTCTCTAAGAGAACCTCTGTGCCCACCCTCCTTCCCCTCGGTGCCAGCCACCAGCCAACCCAGCGCTGCCACCAGGGGCCTCCAGAAAAGCCAGCAAGGGCAGCCCTGGGATGGCAGCAGTTTAATTACAAAAGGGCCGGTGGGGCCAGGAGCCGGGGAGAAGTGCTCTCCCACTCCTCAGGGCCAGATGGAGGCGCTCAGGAAAGCTGGAGGAGCAGGGAGAGTGAGTAAGAAAAAACACTAGGGAAAGGAGAGATCAGGGTAGTGTAGGGCAGAGACACAGAGACCAGGAAAGAGAGAGAAGGACACAGAAGCAAAGCAAAAACCATCAGAGACCAACGTGGGAGACGTGCTCGGAATCCAGCAGCCGCAGGAATGAGAAGTCAGGTGTCTTAGCTTGCCATGGCTGTCGGAACAAAGCGCCACAAAGTGGGTGGCTGGAACCACAGGCAGTGACTGTCTCCCCGTTCTGGAGGTTGGAGCTCCGGGATCAGGGCTGCATGGGCTGGTTTCCTCTGAAGCTGTGGGGGAATCTGTCCAGGGTTATCTTTTTGGTTTGTACATGGCTGATATTATGTTACATGTTATTTTCCCCGCGTGTGTTTATATTTTTAAATTATCCCCTTAAGAAATTAGGGCTTCTCTACAGACCCCGTCTCCAAATAAGGTTACAATTCTACAGTACTATAGGTTAGGGTTTCAGCAAGTAGGTGGGGGTCGGTCAGAATTCAACCCAGTGCATTACCTAACCTCTCTTTGCCTCAGTTTCTTCATCCATAAAATGGACAATCGTGAGTAATTCCTTCCTCACAGGATCACTCTGAGGACTCAATGAGCTACCAAATAAAAGCCTGGCATGTTCCAAAGGCATAGTAAGTATTAGTATCATTATAATTACTATCATTATTCCGTGTGATAGAAAATAATGGCACCCAAAATGTCCATGCCTTATGCTTCAGAACCTGTAAATACGTTGCTTTCCATGGCAAAAGGGACTCTGCAGATGTGAGGAGGGCGGCAGGCTTTGGGGTGGGAAGCCTGCCCTGGAGGACCTAAGGGGACACAGTGTAGCCATGGGCCTGAACAGCACAGCTCCGTCTCCGGCTGTGGGGGGAAGGAGATGCCGCCACCGCAGAAGGGTCGGAAATGCAGTATGACAAGGACTCAACCCTGCCACTGCCCCACCTGGAGATCAAAGAGGGGAGTCAGGAGCCAAGGAACACGGCAGCCTCTATAAGCTGAGAACGTCCACGATACACGGCCAAGGAGAAAACGGGGCCCTCAGTCCCACAACTCCAAGGAATGAATTCAGCCAGCAAGCAATATTTAGAAACAGCGTCCCCCGTCAAACCTCCAGAAAGAACTGCAGCCTGTGACAATGTGCCAGCCACTTTCCATTCCCGTGACAAAATACCTGAGATAAACAACTTGAAAGAAGGAGAGATTCATTTTCACTCGCGCTATTAGAGGTCTCCGATCGTGCTCCGCTGGTTCCATTGCGGCGGGCTGGGGGGAGGCGGGCAGGGCTGCAGTGGGGAAGGGATGAGACGCAAAGCTGCTGGCCATGCGGCAGCTGGACGCAGAGAGGGGGAAGGTGTGTCCTGGTGGCCGCCTCCTCCCACCTTCGCTCTGCCCTCACACTCTCGGATGTGCCCTGCACGTTCAGGCAGGTCTCCCTTGTGCCCACCATCTCGAGAAACACCCTCACAGGCTCACCTAGAGGGGTGCTTTATTTCATGGTAAAGTGCTTCCCGATTTCCTAGGTGCTTCTCATCCACCCAAGGTAACCAACCCATATTAACCATCACCAATATTCATTTTAGCAGAGTGAGATTATTCCAGACTTCTCACCTGCCAAACCGTCAGATCGTAAATGTGTGTGGTTTTAAACCACTGTGTCAGTGATCACTTGTTGCAGCAGCCACAGGAAACATGCATCCTGAAAATGACCATCATATGAGTGTGATGATCTGGTGACCCATGGCCCACAGCTGGAGGCCAGGTGGACATCAGTGTCCCCTTAGGGCCCTGAGCAGCTCTGGTAACTACAAAGGGTGAGCATCCCTGAAGGACCCCAAGGAACAAGGGAGTGATAATGCACTGGACTTTGGGGCAAGCAGAGCATCAAACATCCAGAGAAAAGCAAAGGGGTACCTGTGCCTAGTGAGGGGATACCTGAGACCCCCGAGGAGATGAGGGAGTCCCAGGCTGCACACCACAGACCCCTCCAGTGCTCAAGAGAGGACCCTGACTGTGGTGGGCTAAACAATGCGCCCCCAAAATGTTCCCATCCTAATCCCCAGAATCTGTGATATGCTGCCTTACATGGCAAAAGAGACTTTGCAGATGTGCTTAAGTTAAGGATCAAGAGTTTGAGAGATTATCCGGGATTATCCAATGGGCCCAAAGTAATCACAGAGGGCCTTCTAAGAGGGAGGCAGGAAGCCAAGGTCAGGGGGAGAAAAGGAGAAACCGATGTGATCAGAACCCGAAGTCGGAGGGGCTCTGAAGATGGAGGAGTGCCCAGCGGGCACGGAGCACAGGTGCTTCCAGATGCTGGGGAAACCAGCCAAGGGTCTCCACTAGGGAGCCCTGACACCACCTTGGCTTTAGACTCCTGCGCTCAGAACGGTGAGAGAATGCTTTTGTGTTGTTTTAAGCCATGGAGGCTGCAGTAATTTGAGGCCCTTGGCCAGGACTGGTGTCATTGGTGACCACTGCTGCTCCTCGGTCAGACCACTGCAGTGACCCACCCTGGGCTCCCTGCCTCCTCTCTCCTCTCTCCCTCCAGGGAGACCTTCCAGGAAGGGAGATCAGACACCTCCTGCCCCTGCCTGCCCTCTGGGAACCGCTTGTGGCACAGTGGTTTAGCAGGGTGACGCAGTGGACTGCATCCAGAAGGTGGGCCAGGTGTCAGAACTTCTTTAACCCCGAGGTGGCCCTCACTGTGGCCAGCAGACCCGAATAAGGTATCCTTCCTACGTCCCTCCCCCACTCCTGTCCCCTCCCCATCCCCATCCGTAGTATCCCAAACCCCACGGCTTCCTCACAGCTCCCCATGCTCACCCAGCACTGTCCAGGCTTAGACAAGGCACCATCGCCCCAGGTCCCTTTGGGCCTCATCCCCACGTAATGTGGCAGTCAGCTCCTGCACACCCTACCCTTGCCCTGCAGTGTGGGCACAGAGCGTTTGTGGGTGCTGTCATCTGTCTCCTCACTCAACTGTGCGCTCCACAAGGCCAGGCTGTTTGTCCCCTTCACTGATTCCCCAGCTCCAAGGAGGGAGCCCCGCACAGGACACCTACTCAGCAGGCAAAGGAGCGCTTCGCTGTCCTGCCCAGGCTCCAGCCTCACCAGGCGCACTCAGAGGGTGAGCGGCACACACGTGCACGTGTGCACACACACACACACGCCTACCCAGGGTTGTAGGTCAGCTGCCAACGGGGTGAGCAGGCAGCCCTGCCTGCAGAGGGAGAGGCTCTGGGACTTCTCAGGAAACTCAGGTGGCAGGGGAGGGGCTGACCCAGTGACAGACGTGCATGGAACCTGCCCTGGTGCGATCGAACCTCCCACGGAGCTTCAGTAAAGTCAGCAGAATCCTCAGTTGCTTTTTAGAGGGATTTGTCACTATGGAAACCCAAGAAGGGACAGCTTCTTATCTTGAAGCTGACTCAGGAAAGGAGTTGGCCATGAGAAACCCAGACCAGGGGTGCAGAGTAGGCCTGGGTGGTGTGAGGAAATAGTGAAGAGGTCTTGAACCCCAGACACTAGGTGGCCTGTGGGGATTTGTGGCAGACATATTTGGTCCCCAAGGGCATGGAGGCTCCTGAGGATACTGGGGCTCAGGAGGAACAAAGTAGACTAGACTGGTACATGGGAGCCCTTTGCAAACTGTAAAAACACTATGTGACCCTGAGGGCCCCCATCTCAAAGCCATTTTCCAACCCCAGGGCATAGAGTCTCCCTGGGAAGCTTGAAAGCTGGCTTCTTGCCCTTAAGAACAGAAGCCAGGGAGAGAACCAATGCAGAACAATGGTGGCAAATGTCCCCATATAGCGCATCTGCCCTGGGCTACTGGTCCCCAGCAGAGGTGGGAGGATGTCACCCAGAGCTCCCATGTGGCTGTGACTGCAAAATCCACATGCAGCCAAAGTGCTCTAAACTGCTGAGGAAGTCAGGATGGTCTCCCAGGGGAAGTGGTGGTCCCTCCCATGCCAACCGTAGCCCTTTCTGGGATGGCCGAAGAGGTCTGGGAGCCCTGCAGAGGGCAGGGCCAAGGAAGAGATCCAACAGGTCATGAAGACATGACCAGGTTGGTAGGGCTGGCTCCCCAGGAGGGACAGCCTGTGACATCAAGGTCCTAAGAGTGTGAATAGCCACATGGGCCCAAACAACATCTGAAGAAGCACCTCACCCTGACTCCCAACAAGCTTTCCTGGGGAGCTAAGGATTTGGGGGCAGAACTGATTGGACCTGCATTCTCCATGGTGGAGAAAGGAAGGGCAGCTTTCCACACAAAGCTGGGCAGTGTCTGTCCCAAGCCAGCACTGCCCCTGCCTTGTCTCAGTCGCACCTGCCAGGGGGAGGCCAGCTCAGCATCCTGCAGGGAGCTCTGCCCAGCAGGCACATGTGCCTCAGGAGCCAGGATGACAGAAAGGGACGCCCTGGTGTAAGAGGACCAACACCTGTAGACACACGGTCACAGGCTCAGTGACAGAGGAGGTGGCAGGGACTGCAGAGAAGGGGGGACACCGACCCATCCAGAAGGGACCACACCACTCAAATCTGTCATGGCCACGCAAATCCCAGTATTGCCAGATTCTTCCTAGGTTGAGGAGAAGCCAGAACCTTGACTTTAAAGCGGACTTTCTTGAGTTTTCAAGTTTGACATGAGACAGGCCATGCTTTGGTCCCAGATAGCCAAAGCTCCTCTTCTCTGGCAGCTGGATTTTGGCCATGGCTGTAGCCATCTTGGGCTACGTGGACAAGGACGATGCCTTAGGGACAGCAGAGTCACTACCTGGAAGGATGCTGGAATCCCAGTGTGGAGCTATGATGCATGACCAGTTCAGAATCTACGTGAGCGAGAAGAAGAGCTGCTAGCTCTTTTAAACCACTGTTATTTTGGGAGCTTGGCTCAGCAATCGGACTCAAATCCTAACTAATACAGTTGGCCACAGTTCCGTTGTAAGACACGAAGCGAGCTTGGCCAGCTCTGCCACCTGTCTGCAGCCCTGGCCTAAGGCAATGGTTGCCAACCTGCTGGGCCTGTCACTGCCCTGCCTAGGAACCTGCGAGACGTCCCATCCTTGGCTCAGCCCAAACTCTTTGCCACCCAGAGCTGGAGCTCCCCAGCAGCCCCGGTTTGGCCCCATCCTCATGCACCCACGCAGTTACTATAGCTACTCCAGACTGCCCACGGTTCCTGAGCCTTCCAGGTCACCGCCTCTTCCAGGCAGCCAGCTCCCCCGGGCTGAGTCAGTCATGCCCTCCTCTGTCCTCCCACCACCCCTGAAACAGACCCTATTAATACCCTGGGATGGAACGCATCATATGCTCTCCTCACCGCACTAAGCTCTAATGGCAAGGTTCTGGAAGCAGCAGGAAGAAATCTCAGTGCCCAAACTCACACTGTGGGAGCCAAGGCTGGTTACTCAACCTCTCTGCACCTCAATTCCTGTGAACTGGTGACGTACTGTGAACACCTGTAACACATACACAACAAAATGCCCGCTACGCTCAGCATCCTGCTAGGTGCTGAGTATACAAAAACAGACCTATCATCGTGGAGCTTACAGCGTCATGGTGGGGACATACCAAAAAAAAAAAAAAAAGGTTTCTGCTGTGCAGCTGCGATCACATGTGTGTTGGGTACCTGCCGGAGAAGCAAGTGGTCCTATTCAGAGTCTCCCAGCCTCAGATCCAATGGCTCCACAACCGTGCGTGGGCTCAGCAGTCACCAGACGCCAGCACATGTCAGGTGCCGTGCTGGACATGGAAGGTATGAAGACGGACCGGGCTTCGATCCTGCTTTGGCTGACTTTCCCCCTCCCACAGCTAGGCTTGTAGTTTGATGGCTGAATGACCCCCAAAGACCCATCAGTTAAAACCTCGGTTCCCAGGGTGGTATCATTTGGGACCTCTAGGAGATGGGACATAGTGGGAGGTCCTTAAATCACCAGGGTGTGGCCTCAAAGATGATCGTCCTCTTCTGCCCTTCTCCCTGGCCCATGACGTGTGCCACTTTGCTCTGCCCGATGTGCTGCCTCCTCACAGGCCCCCCAAAAGTGGGACAACTCAGTCTTAGACCAGAGCCTCAAGAAGCATGAGCCAAAATACACCTTTTCTGTCTATTAGTTAATTATTTCATGTATTTTGTTATAGTAACAGGAAGCTGACTAGCAGGAAACATAAATGCATGGGCCCCAAACACCAGGCTGAGGCTTTGAGGTTTGTGACAAAGATGATCTGTTGTCCCCAAAATCCATTTCCCTTCCTCCATGATGAGGAAGATATATAGGCCTCCCTGGCAAAGAGCTCTTGTCAATGGCCTGTGAGTGGACAGTCCAGGGCTGAGGGCATTGGGATGACCTCCTACATGCTCTTCTAGACTCCTGAGTGGCCCTCTCAACCATGAAGAAAACCAGGTGCGCTCATGGCTACAAAGCAATGACTTGTAAGAATCCTGGATCCTGGATTGACTGACGTGTGGCTGCCCCACCAACCTGGACTCTCTCCTAAGGAGGACAGTGCTTCTTGGCCATATAAACTCTGTCACAGGAGCACAGCATTTCTCTGAAGGACATAGGGCCTAAGAAGGTCATGGGGGCCTGGGAATTTGGAACCGGAAGTGGCCATTTCATACTGCAAGAACCAAGAAAGACTTCCCAAAGGAGGACATACGCACCTGGCTGAAAGGAGGTCTCTATTCTGAATAAATGAAGGTATATCCTGAGGGGATTGGTAAACAGCCATTAAAAAGAATAAGGCAGATCCACGCACGCAGCTCTGGGAGACACTCGGAGTCCGTGGTCAGGGAAAAAAGTGCAGTCACACACACACACATGGCCACTGCTTTACACACGTTCATGGCTGGTTATAAAAGAAAAAAAAAAAACCTGGAAAATGCACACTAGATGAAGGAGTGCGAGTAAACACATGGGAAAGGGGAACAATTGTTTGATTTTTCTTTCTTTTCTTTTCGATTCCCCCGCCATGGGGCTGCCATATCTTTGGCGGTGGGTCCCTATGATGTTGTAATAAAGCTGTTGTTTGTTTTTGTTTGTTTGCTTATTATACTGGGGATTGAACCTGGGGCCTTGAAGCTACATCCTCAGCCCCTCAACCCCTTTTATTTCTTTTTTTGAGACAGGGTCTCATTAAATCGTTAAGTTGTGCAGGCTGAACTCAAACTCTCAGTTGTCCTGCCTCAGCCTCCCAGCATGCTGAGATCACAGGCACAAGTCACCATATCTAGCTGCTGTTGTGACTTTCTAAAATGAATTAGGAATTTCTTGACCTGCCCTCTCAGAAAAGATCCGCTCCCTGGTCCTACCTGGACACTGCCCTGGGCTGGCTGGGCTGTAAGCTTTGAGGAGAAACTTTCATGTCCGTGGTGGCATTTGGGTGCCCTGCAGTGACAGAGACCAATATCAGGGTTGTAGGAATCAATTTCCACTTAATTAGTTCTGAGCTTAATGGTTTCCAGGGACAAAAGCCTCAGAGGCAGGGATTTTGCCAGGAGCCAGGAGATCCAACCCTGGGCCAGGACAGCAATCAAACCAGTTTTAAAAAGCCTTACAAGATCCTATCAAATATGGGGTGAGTCTTTGTCCAATGTGGGTGCCACCAGGGATGGATGAAGATTCAGATGGCGGTGCCCCCATTACTCGGCAGATCTGCCCTTTCTTTAACCACAGAAAAACTGGGGCAGTTTGGCCAAGGCTATGGTTTGGATGTGGTTCGAGTGTGTCCCCCAAAGGTGCAAGTGCTAGGGATGTGGTTCCCAGAGTGGTGGAATTAAACAGTGGTGGTGCCTTTAAGAGGCGGTGACTAGTGAGAGGTAATTAGGTCACTGGGGCTTTGCCCTTGGAAGGGATCAGCACCCCAAAGCAGGAGTCGGGAATCTTTTCATGTAAAGAGGCAAGATTTTGTGGGCTCTGTCACAATTAAGTGTAAGACACAATTTTGCACAGTAGCAAAACAAGCAGCCAGAGATAATAAGCAAACAAATGGCATGACCATGTTGCAATAAAACTATTTACAATAAGCAGTGAGCAAAAGGATGTGAATATACTCAACACTACTGAACTATACACTGAAAACAGGGTACAGTGGGAATTTCTGTATGTTTTTTTTAAAACATTAAAACTAAAATGGGCAGCAGGGTGGTTGTGGCCCCTGCTCTGTGGTCTGCTAAGCAGTGGTCTAGAACATCAGAACTGTAAAGCCTACCAGAAGGTGCAGTACGTTCTGTGACGAGCCAGGGTCTTTTGACCGGATTATGCCACCCAGGCCTGGCAAACCGGGCAAGGATGCAGACACAGTGGGAACTTGCGTCCATATGTGACTTTTCCTGGCACATTAATATTTTTAAATGGTCAGGAATGAGCACAATTAAAGAAATGGCCTCAGCAGGGTTCTAAGTACTTAAGGAAAAAAGCAGAAGTGCCTTCCCTTGGTGCCAGCGGTGGTCTGAATAGTGGCTTCAAGGACCTCTGTGCTGTCACTAAGCTCCGCCATCAGGGGATACAGCCAGTTAAGATGAAGAAGCAACAAAATCCTCCCCACCTCGGTGAGACAATGGACATGGGTCTGCGAGGCAAAGCAGATACTTTCAGTCCTGTTCTTAACAGGGATGAAAATGGTTCCTATCAGAGGTAAACAGCCTAGAGGACCCACATCTCAAAGCAGCCTTCAGGCACCTCGCACCTCGGGGTGGAAAGCTGGAATGTTTGATTGACAGCCTGGGTGGACGCCAATGTCCCTGGAGGGCAGGGGGAGGAGCCGAGCTCTGATTTTATTAGAACCGTTATTGATTTTGCTGGTGCCCAGGTTGCCAGCTTCCCTAGGTTCTGAGCCATCTACCCCAACTCTATTTTTCTCATAAATCGCATTCCTGTTAGCGCGCCATCTTACAGATCACGGGGTTTTATAGGAATGCAATAATACCTGGAACATTTCTCAATCCCACTGCACCACCACATAGATAAGAACTGCGACTAGGGAGCTGCTGGAGTTTACAGAGTCCCTGCTGCATGCTAGCACTGGCTAAATGACTGACACTCCCATTTGTCCTCCCAACAACCTGTTTTAGCACATTTTGATGGAAGGGGAAGTTGAGGATCAGGGAGGTTATGTGATCTGCCCAAGGTCATCATTAGAGGCAGCAGAGGGCTCCCTGGTGTCCTCGCCGATCTCCTAGCCTGCCCTGTCATGTCCACAGCATCCTCAATTTTTGGTCTGAGAACCTGCAATTTGCCTCCACCCTTAAGAGTTGATTATTCAAAATGCATAGCCTAAGAGAACAGAGGGAGAGAAATTGAACACTGACCTTCAAGAAAAGTTTCCACTATCTTGTGGGCAAATTGAATCAGGTGCAGTTTTGATGACTGAGAATATCAAATTGGTTTTTCCCTCTTATTAGAAACTCCAAAATCAATAGGACTCAAAGATAAAGGCCAGGGATAGGATAGTGGCCTTATTTCAATACCCCAATACTCATTCCAGCATGATTGTTTACACAAATATGGACACTGTTCCTGGAAGGCAAACAGGACCAGGTTTCTCAAAGGTCAGAGGCCGACTTTGCTGGGACATAGAACAGAACATGCTCAGGACCAAATGTGGGTGAAGATGGGAGCCACAGAGGCATCCTACCATGGCTGACAGGAATGGGAACCGGGGTGACCACTGGGGAGACCATCTGGCATTTCCTAAGGAAGGCAGCATGCCCAGCTCTGACTCAGTGGACCCCCTGGAAGGTACATGCTCAGTGCAACTGTGGACCCTGGGGACCCAAGACACTGGCAAGGACGTTCAGAGCAGCCAAGAAGGCGAAGACGAAACAGCAGGAAGCCAATGTCTGCCAACCACTGGGTCAGTATAGGACATGGGCACTCATCTAATCACAGTGCACAGCCATGAAATCGACAGGCACACACCCACACATACACACACACACACACACACACACACACCTTCAGAAACACAGCATACAACATGCAGGACAAAAGCCAGTGCAGCGTATGCTTCTGTTACACAAAACCCAAAGGCAGGCAAACGCAGCCTTAGACTGGGCAGAGCCATAAAGAACGGCAGAAAATGATGAGCGAAGAGCTGAGGACAGGCCAGCCTCAGGAGCAGGGGATAATGCAGAGGTACTCGGGCGTCCAGGATGTGGCAGAGCATAGATCCTCAACTTAGGTGGTGAGCACAGGAATTTTATCATTATCATTAAGCCTATCAGGTTGGTTTAAAACATTCTTGTGATAGTTCACATTTAATTTTTTTTTTTTTAGTTTAGAGATTTAGAAAAAGGAAATAAAATGGTTCCAGGAACAGGATAGACAAAGCATAGCCAAATTTAATCCTTTCTGGGCATTTAAGGGACATTCAAGGTCCCACCCCATATCCTTAGATAACATGCTCAAATATTCCCTATAACATTAGGAACCAGCTTTTGGTTCCCACAAAAACTTAACTAGCGGTTGTCTAATTAGTAAAGGCACTCAGTTATCTGTCACACAAGAAAACTAGAAATAAGTGGCTAAGGGTCATCCAGTTGCTTGATAAGGTCAGGAATCTAGGTCTGCAATTCTCTGAGAGTTCTCTTAGAGGCACAAGATAGCTGCTGCAGCTCCAGACATCACATCCCCACCCAACTGCTTCCAAATGCAGGAAGCAGATAGTATCTAGGATGATGAGAAAGACTTTACTCATATACTCCTGTCCTTCTATCATAGGGAAAGTATTTCCCCAAAAGTGCCCCAGTAGAGTCTTATTTACAGCTCCCAATCTAGAACTGGGCCACTTACTCACTGCTAGCTGCAAGGGAAGTTGTTAAACTATCTACCCTTTTCAGTCTCCTTGTCACATGGTCAAGGAAGGAGAGGAAACAACCATCAGTCAGGAAACCATAGTGCAGTTAGAGGCACCTATCCCACTGTCCCTGTCCTCAGCCCTGTTAAATAACCTAGGTCTCATCCCCATGGGAAATGAGCACAGACCTCCCTGCACAGGGGCACTGCTGAGCTGTATCTGTTTCCTCCATGAGATGCTAGAGGGGACTTTGCTCTGCCTTGGCGCTCCAGCCCTGCTCAGTCCCGGGGCGGAGTGATGAGCTCCACCTCAGAAGCAGCAAAGGGAGTCAGCCAGTCCCCGCCACCATCTGCCCCAGCTGCACCTCAGTGTACAGAAAGACCCTCTGCTAGAGGATCACACACTAGGCACAAGTCACCGGGGCCACCTGAGCATCACGGTCCCCATATCCCGGGCCACAGGGGCAACACACAGGGTGGGGGTGGGGGCAGAAACTCGGGCAACACTGGACCACAACTGTGCAGACAGGGACCCTTCAGCACTTGGATGACAGTGGCCCTTGAAATGTGGCATGGGTTCTTCTGTTGTCACAGTCCCTACCACCCCCGAGTTGTCCCAACACGAAGGCCAGGGCTCGACTGTCACCTGTCACTCCACCCACCTTGCTCCTTTCGCCCTTGACTGTATCCCAAATCTGGGTTACCTATCTGGGCTTCGAGCCGCCGGAGTTTTGGCTCCTTGAACTAAAGCACTGAAGATGGTCTGGTTTCCCATGCTGTGACAGTAACAAGTCTACTCCACATCAGTGCCTCCGTGGGCTTCAAGGCCTTGATGAGCTAAACGCTTGAAGTCCAGACTCAATGGCTGTCCCCAAAGAGATGAAAATCAGCCCCACTGTCTCGCTGGGCACCAGAGACTCAGTCGTCCTGGCAGTGGTGCAGCAGACACACAAAGCGTCCCACGGGGCGCCTCTTTCTGCTCCGGCTCAGGCGCGGCTCTGGCGGCTACTCCAAAGTGTTGCTGTCGCTGTTGCCTGCTGCACGCTTACACAATTAGAGAGGGAAATGGGGCCCGGGAGAAGGCCTGGAGACAGGTGCACTGGGCCGTGGTTCTGAAGTCATATTGGTGACTCAGGGTCGTCTGTCAGGAGTTTATCACGTGCGGCCATACTCTGAGTCCTTCTCCACGGAATGACACATTTGGTCCTCATAAAAACCCCGAGAGGCAGACACTGCTGGGCCCTCACACCCTCGCCTACTCCTCCTGGTCCTCCTGCCCTTGCCTAGTTCCCCTCACTGAACTGGGGAAGACCGGAGTGATGACATGGGACTTCAAAGGCCAGTTCACAATGGCACTGCGACTTCCAGCTTGGTCTCTCCGACTGCTCACTCAGGAGGAAGCCCCTGCCGTGCTCCAGGAGCCCCTCAAGCAGCCGGCTGGTGAGGCTCGTGGGGAGCGGCGCTGAGGAGGCAGGACCCGCCGGCAGAGACCTCGGGGACCCAGCCTCCGCCCCTGCTCCGCAGGCTCCTGGGTACCCAACCCAGAGCCACCGGCCAACCCCAAACTCCTGGCCCACTGGAGCAGTGAGAGGGCACACACTCTCACCCTGTCATGCCACTGAGTTTTGCGGTGATTTGCAAGAGGTGAAAACACAGAAGTTGTTTGCCTAGGGTCACAGAATTGGGAAGTGGGGAAACGAGGACGTGAAGCTGAGCATCTGACCACGGCACACGCCGGCCCGGGCTGCTCCCGGGAGTCGCCACATGTACTTCCGAGTCCCTTCCGCGCCCCTCGGAGGACCTTGGCAGCGCTCCAGACTCACCCCCGTCCCCTCATTTCACCTCCCAATAACTCTGGCAAACAGGTCTCATTTTCTCCAATTTGTTCTACTAAAGTTTAATCAGCCAAATAATACATCAGTACATTTCTCCTCTAGAAAAATTCTGATAGTAGATGAGACCCTCCAGCCTCCGTCCCTACCCCAGGCTCCCTCTCTCAGCCCCACACACTCACCAGGGTGGGCGCCTTCGGGGGCCCCTTCCTCGTAATCACATGCTGTCCTATTCACAGCCCCAACACTACCGAGAGAGCAACTCAAGGGCTGAGACTCACCATACCATGCTCAGTTACAACAAGCGCCACGGTGCTTCCTTTAATGTGAACACACGCACACACGGCGGTGAAAGACCAGCCGGAACTGCACAATGTGCCCAGGCTTAGGTGGCAAGATTATAAAGTGAATCCAAAAACTGGCCTAAGGAGTTATGGGGTGGTATCATTACTCAACTTTTGACCTCAGTGGTTCTATGAGGTCCAATCGGCAATAATTAAGGTTTATGTCTAGACGGTCCCTCACCTCCAAAGCCTCATGTTCTTCTAGATGGGGCTTTGGGGAGAAGACTGGATCATGATACTCATCTGTGCATTAGTCCTGATGAGTTTATAGCCACCTTGCTATTAGGCTCGGACAAGGTGGTCAGCGGGGACAGGGCCTGGAAGGGTCTAGTTCTTCCCCACTCCCCCTTCACTCACTCTCTGCTTCTGGGCCACCAGGCCATGAGTAGTTCTCCTCCACCAGGTGCCTCTGTCACACATCCTGCCTTGGAGCCAACTGACGAGGGACAGAAACCTCTACAAACTGTGAGCCAAAATAAACCTCTCAACCTTTGATTTGTAGGTATTGGACATTGCATCTCAGTGATGAGGAAAATAACTTAGCAATATATCAATAAGTAGGCTTGGCATGATAACACATACCTGTAGTCCCAGCTACTCAGGAGTCTGGGGCAAGAGGCTTTTTAAAGCCCAGGAGTTCAAGGACAGTTTGAGCAATATGGCAAGATTCTGTCTCAAAAAGCTGTTAGGTAGGGCATCTTTCATTTCTGTACCTTTCTATGTACATGTCACAATTTCGTAATGTTTTTGTTTAAGAAAATATGTTGCTTTCTATTTTTGATTTAGATCCATTTATCACTCTATTTCTGTCTTTTTAACATTGCTTCTTTTCACTTGACAATAACTACCCATCAGTCACCTCTAGGTTTACTTCATTCTCTTTAATGGCTTCAGCATGGTCTGTAGACTGCCTGTACCACCAGGTAGCCCTCCCTCAGTGACAAACGTTTTGTTCATTTCTCATTTTTCTGCTTCGACCAAGACTGCGGTGATCACCCTGTGTACATCTGTGTGTCTCTAGGTGTGCCATACAGTGGTGTTTTTAACAAACATTACCAAAATATTGTCCATTGTGGTTGTACTGGTTCCTTTCTACCATAGTTGGGATCTGGAATCCCATGTGCTTGAGGCTCAGTCTCCAGCCTATGGAGAACCTTTCATGAGTAGGGCCTAGCGGGAGGAAGTGAGGTTATTGGAGGGGTGTCCTCCTAGGGGATATTAGCACTCCAGCTCTTCTCTCCCCTTTTGTCTCTGTCTGTTTCCCCACTAACTGGCCTCCTTTGCTGTACACTGCCACCATAATGTACCACATCACCACAGGCTCAAAGTAACAATGAACCAAAACTATGCACCAAATGAACCTTTACTGTTTTTAAGTCAGTTGTCTCAAGTATTTTGTCATAGTGACACCACGCTAACTGATACTCTCCCTCTGCTATTGAATGAAGATTTCCATGTTCTTATATGTCTACCAATTTGTGGTGGCCTCCAAAGTGTTTGATTTTCTTGCATCTTGGGGGAAGGAAAACAATGTCTCATTATTGTCTATCTCACAGATAAAGAAACAGAATCAGAGAGCTTAAGTGATTTGCCTGAGACCACATAGCAAGAAAGAGGTTCCACAAGGACTTGAATTCAGGTCTTTCACCCCCAAACTCAAGCTCTTGTGGAGATCTGATCTTCTGTCCCTTAAAGAGCAGGTCCTAGATAGGCATGAGTGTCCCCTGCTACAGGGCCAGAGGCAGTGCCAAGTCCCAGGACTCACAGCCCTGTGAGGTGCATGCCTTGTGCTGCCGGGGCTGGCAGAGATCCCAGGAGGCAAGCACATACCCACCTCCAAGAAAATCATCAGGGAGGAAATTAGCTGGAAATGGAATCGACAAGGTGCTGCCGGGACTCTGATAGTAAATTAGATAAACTTGCATCTGACACGATGCATTTAGAGCAGGGCACCACTGGCTCTCAGCTGCTCCCGAGCAACAAGCCACTGGGAGTGAAAAATAAAACAGTCTATGAAGCTACAAAATGAAATAATGAATGACAACAGGCCCCAGAACGGCGGGGGAGAATTATTGGAAAATCAGCTAAGAGCCGCCAGGAGGGAGGCCTTCCCCACTGCCGGCGGGGGGCGGCAACTGTGGCGGAGAGGGCGGGCCTCACCGGCAGAGACGCCTGCTGTCAAGTGGCTCCCGCACTGGCTGTCTGGGGACTTTAAACAAGGTCCTGTGGCTGTGGGAGACTCAGTTTCCTTGTCTGTAAAATAAGAGTGAAAACAACTGTGCCCACCTCATAGCACGGTTATAAGGACTCAACGAGATGCTGACTACAGGGGACCCAGGGGCGCGAGCACATCTGTTCAGGCTGTGCCTAAACAAATGCACTTAGGGGTGGCCAAACAGGGCTGCCGAGGGGCCCACCTTCCATGTTCAGAGAAGAAAGACTTCTCAAGGTACCAAAGCCCTCCTGGGCCACAGCAGCCGCAAGAGGGCCCAGCACCAGTAGGTGCTCAATAAACAGCAGTGTCCATCCTGTAGGACCTCTGGTCATTCTGACCACGACTGTGACAAGAATTCTGCAGTAGCAAAGAAAGGGCAATGCGAGGTCCCATAGGGTTGAGTGGAATGAGCTGGGTTTAGTGGCGGTCTGATGGCAGCAGCTGGGGGTAGGAATAACAAATAAACAAGAATGTCCTGGCCTGCCAGCCACATCACAGACAGGTGCAGGAAAGGGAGCCACGGCCTCCACACCCCTGGCTGACCCACAGCCAGGCTGGGTGCTGGGACGGCCTGACACCTCCCCAGGTGCGCTTGACAGGTCTTTGACACTTCCTCTGAGGAGGAGTGGACAGACAGAAGGAGGACATGCTGGACAGAAGCCAGGTGGAGTGGTACAGCCTGTGTTCCCAGCACTCTGGGAGGCTGAGGCAGAAGGCTCAATCCCAGCCTGGGCGACTTAGTGACTTAGCAAGACCCTGTCTCAAAACTGAAACAATTTTTCAAAGGGCTGGTGATATAACTCAGTGCAGAGTTCCTGGGTTCAATCCCCAATACTGGAAAAAAAAAAAAACCCATGAGACCTACCTGCAGGGACTGTCCTCAACCCCTGCCCTGTCTCTGCTCATACTGGTTTTTCTGCCCCAAATGCTCCCTGCTGTGTCAATGTCACCTGTCCTCTAAGCCTGGCTCCATTGCCAAACCATCTCCAGAAAATTCCCTTTGGGTCCCCAGGCCCATGCTCTCTGTCCCTGCCACAAAAGCTTACTGTATCTTAATCATGTCCGGACCCTCCCTGGCCCAGCAGCTGCACATAACTGGCATTCAATATATGTTGGGTCAATCAATGAATAAATGAGCGGGTGAGCGCTGGGCCTTTGCCTCAGACACCGAGAAACAGCAGGGACCATCCCCCGCCTGTCCTTTTATAATTGGAAATGGCAAGGTCTGAAGTCAGACAACAGTGTGTTGGGACAGGAGAGGGTTGACAGTCGGGCGTGATGCTCCTGTCATTCTGACGGCCCCAGGGACTGCAACAGGAGTAAAATGTGACCCATAGTCAAGGCAGAGAAACACCATGGCAGGTGCCGGATGGAAGATAATGAGCTCAGGGACAAAGGCTCTATGCTACAAAAAGAAGGGTCTCTAGAGTCCCTTAGCCTTGCTGCATGACCTGCACAGTGGGAAGGCACATCTGGTCCTGGGTCACTTTTAAAGAAACTAGTCAGACAAGCACACTGCTCTGGACCCAAGACCAGCTGATATTCAGCCAAGCCCAGCTCTAGGTGGTCCTGGCTCTGCCCAAGCTCATCCTGCCATGCCTTAGTGATCCCCTCCACTATCTCTCTCCCCAAGAGCCATGAGCATGTTGATAGCAGGGCAGGGTCTCCTGAGATTTCGCAGCTGTGGCCCTGGCAAAGCGCAGGGCTCAAAAAATATTTATGACCTAAGGAACAACAGGGAGCCACACGAAATCAGGAAGAAACCTTCAGAAATGTCACAAGTTCTCACACTCCAGCCGGAGCTTGCTCTTCGCTGGAGTCAGATTTGGCCACACCCTATCGTATCACCGGGCAGAAACCCAAAGCTGACTAGAGCAGAACCAGGATGGGCCTGGATGGGAGAGAATGAGGTATGTATGTGCCAGTTTTTGCTGCTGCAACAAAAATCCTAAAATCTCCATAGCTCTCAAGACTAAGCATTTGTTTCTTGTTCCTGTTCCATGACGGCAGTGGGCTGGATGTTCAGCTGGGCTTAGCCAGTCTTGGCTGCTAAGCCACTGGCTCAGGTGACTCTCATTCTGCATCCACACAGAAGGAACAGCCATGACCTGCAGCAGGATGCCCTTGTGCAGAGGAGCAGCCTCACCATCATTAGGTATGGTGTATGTCAAATCTGCTTGTGTGGTCAAAAAAGCCATGTGGCCAAGTCCAAAGTCAGCAGGGTGGGGAGGTACACAGAGCCTTCTACAACTCAGCAACGGTGGGGAAGAAATTAAGATAACCCTGTCAGTGGGCTCTGGGCCTGTGGCTTTAACCAATCCCAGGTGGAAAACATTCAGGAGAAAAATTGTTTCTACACTGAACATACATAGGCTTTTTCCTTGTCATTATTCCCTAAACAGTACCATATTACAACTATTTATAAGAAATTTGCATCGTATTAAGAACTGTCAGTAATGTAGAGATGATTCAAAGTATAAAGGAGGATGTGTATAGGTTACACGTAAACACTCACCATTTCATGTAAGAGACTAGAGAATCCTCAGATCTTGATATCTATGGGGGATACTGGAACCAACTGAAAAAGTAACATCATCTATCACAGTGTGTTATTTTCACTCTCCAGTCTCTCCTGTCTCTATTCAAGAAACTTACTCCTTGTTTGGGCAGCCCTCAGCACACCACCATAGAGGTAAGCACCTGATTCAGGCCAGCCAATCAGAAGACTTCATTCACACCCAAGGGCCATGGTGATTGGCTTGGGAATAGATACACGGTATAAATCAGGCCAATGAGAGCCTTCCTTGAGCCTTTTCAACCAGAGCTATAGGAAAGCAGCAGTCTTATGACTCTCATGGTTATAAGGCAGGTAGGTTTTAAACTCCAGGCTTACAAGGAACTACCCTGAGCTCCACAGAGAGCAGCATGGTCCAAAATGGGAGCAAGGGCAGAACTGTTCTGTGCTCCCCAACACAGTGGCCACCAACTACATGTAAAACAGGCCTGGTGCCAATGAGGAACTAAACTGCAAAGTTTATTTGGGGTTTAATTTACTTTTGATTTGATTTTCATTACTTACATTATAATCTAATAACCACATGTGGCTAGAGGCTAGTGTCTTGGATGGAACACAGAATGTAAGAAATAAAACAGACTTTTGTGACATTTGGGGGCTCTATTGGGTTAAATCTGACACCACCTGGACTTTGTAGCTCATCAAAGGAAACAAAATTCTTTTCTTGGCCCAAGCTCATAGGATTTCCGTCATTAGAAGTAGGCATGTTAGCTAATCAACGTAGTCACCTCTATTTATTTGACTGATTGCTGTACATGGACAGTTCATAATCTTTGCAAATATACTCAGGAGTCCAGGAGTCAGGGTACTTTCCCCCATTATTACCCACAGGGCTTTCGAAGGACCTATATCATTGCTTCCATTGCCTTATCTGGCCAGGGCTATGAAGGCCAAGTGAGTTAGTCCATGTGAAGTGCCTAAAACCACACCAGGCACGAAGTGAACGCTCTCTAGCCATGACTTTATTATTACTTTCATCTAATCGTCTAGGCAAATGAATTAAGGCTCACAGAGGGCAAGTCACTTGCTAACTGACAAAGGCAAAAGGTAACAAATCTAGGATGGAACCAGGCCTAGGATTTCAAAGTCTAAATTCTTTTCCACTGCATTATTCTGTTTGTTAGCTTTTAAACTCAGTCCGTAGTAACTATAAGAGTAATATTAATAAGAATTAATACTCATTGCATAACCAATAACATAAATCCCAGGCAGTTTTGCTTCAGAGCCCAAGCTTTTAATTTTCAGAGAAAAAAAAATTTCCTCTATTAATGCTCCTCCTATGCTTCTTCTGCTACGAAGGAGAAAGTCTCAGCTGGGTGCTGATATGACTTTAATACCTCTACAGCACTTGCTAATCTCTTGGAACAAAGGGAAAGCCAGCCTCAGCTCTGAGCAGGCCACACCATCCAGTGGGGACTTCATACCCCATACGCTAACCTCTGTTACACGCCCCAGGCACAAGTACGAACTACCTCCCTCTGGAAGTGCTATAGCTCCCTGTGGCCTTAAGCCAGTGAACACGAGAAGCCGAGGCTTCAGGGGGCTCTCAGAGCAGGTGGTAGCGGACAGCCAGGCTCTCAGCCCAGCTATGTTTAGGAGGGTGGTGGACAGAGGGCACCAGAGGACAAGCCTTCCGTGACTCCACTGGAGGGTCACACCACCTGATGGACAGATCCTCAACCTGCGGGCAGCGATTCTGCAGAAACCATTTTCTGTGCACTGCTAGGCACCAAAGGCCCCTATCTGAGTAGTTTCCCTGTTGCATCCAAACTGAGGGTCCTGTGCCCTCTGGGCCTCAATTTCCTCATCTGAGCAATAGAGAGAACAATGACTGCCCCCAGAGAACGGCACTAAGAAACAAACTTGGCCAGGCGAGAGTCAGTGCTGTGAAAAGAAGTGAACAAACAGGAATTGTTGCCATTTCCATGGTTCAAGTCTAAGCATTTTATTTGTCAGTGGAATCAACAGCAGGAAGTAAATTGCTGGCACCAGAGTGGGATGGGACAGACCATCTAGATCTTTCTAAATTTTGGGTTCTGTCCATCTCGCTATAGTCTGCTCTCCTGGGCAGAGATTATCTTCTCCCTCTCCCTCTGGGCAGCTCAGTCTGAAGCGGTGCCTGGCTCAGCACCGATGTCCACAAACACCGCAAGTAACATGGAAGGATCATGGATGATGAATCACTGGGGAGCTGGATGTGTGGGTGCATAGACAGTGAATGATGGGGCGATGGATGGATGGATTGCAGATGGACAGATGGATGGGTGGTGCTGGACAGGGATGATGGACGCATGGGTGATGGATATAGAATGGATGGGTGAAAGATGGATGGATAAATGGATGGATGATGGGGAGGTGATAAAATCCAAGTGTGGTTTAGGATGCAATGTTAGCTGAGTCAGAATCTTACCCTGGTACCAGATACCAACTACACGGAACTCTCAAACCACAAGGACAGTATGTGTGTGCATGTGTGTGTGTGTGTGTGTGTGTACACGGACTGGTTATTCAGTCCTGAGGGAGAATTTGGCAGAGAATGAATATTGTGGAAGGAAAAGTTCGAATAATCATATACTTTAAACAGGTATTGGAACATCACAAGGTACCCATTATAATATTATAATTTTTATGTATCAGTTAAAAGTACATTAAAATTTTTTTTAAATGTGCTATGAAGACAATTTCAGGATGCCCTCTCCACGTCTTCCTCAATCTCCCACACTTGCTAGCCCTCAAGCCCCAGGCAAAGGAAGCTGCGTTCAGGAGGCCATGGGTGAGGCCCATGCAGGGGAAAGATCCTCTGAGGGGCATCCACTGCCACATTCACCACTGCACACCTCAAGGGACACTGGCTTTCCTCAAGACTTCAGTAATGGCTGTGAACAAGAGATCTCTGGCTAAGACCCTATCCCTGGAGTTTCCAGTTGCATGGAGGACTTGCTCTCACAGACCTCCTTAGTAAAAGGACTAACCTCAACGGTGTTGATCTCAGAGCTTGTTCACTTACCTCTAGTCTCTCAGGACCTCCTATGGCCAGAGACGAAGACAGGGCAATAATTTGTCCATCATTCGGCAGGAACCTGGTGTGGTCTAATCGGCAGCCCCCCTTCCTAACCTCCTTAATGTCAGCACAGAGGAGGACCAAGGAGCCATTCCTATGAGGGGCCAAGAAAGCTTCATCAAGGGAGCAGTGTCTGAGTTAAAACTGGAAGGATGAGAATACTGAAGCCAACCGGAAGTCTTAGCAACAACCCAGAAGCTGTAGGGACCACCCGGAAGCCTTAGCCTCATGGAGCACTCAGTGTAACATATTCCGGGGCAAGCCACCTTCTGTACTGTGCTCTGTGTCCCCTGATACACAGACAACCATGATGGTATGGACAGAGGTGACTTCAAGCTTCTCTGTGAGCTGTGGGGACACAGAACAGGGGAGATGCCAGATGGAACATCACAGAGCAGCCCTCACACCCTGAATGAAGAAAAAGAAAGAATCTTCCAGGAGGACCAGATGGGGGCCATTTCAGAAGGAGCTGCTTATAAAGGAACAGAGACATAAAGAAGCAGCTTTTTTTTTCCTAGCCTTCCAGCATCCCTGCCCCTCCTCTTGTAGTGGCACCTGGATTTTCTCTTGTGAACCACTAGCTCAGCCAGCAAGACTGTGGAGGCTTCCCCAGCCCCAGATCCAGAGGGGAACAGGTGAGCCAGGCCTCGCCCATCTCAACAGCGCATCCCTCCCACCAGACCTGGCTAATGGAACCGCTCCTGGGACTTGGACTTTTCCTGTGCTATACTTGGGAGATACAGACATGGAGCTGTTGGGGCCACCAAGGAAGAAGGCTGCAGAGAGTGAAGTCACTGAAGGATGCGGAGCACTGGCAAATGGAGGAAATAAAAGGAAAAAATAACAGAAACAGAAAGAGTGGCAAAGGGAAGTTAGCGGAGAGGGAAGGGGAGGGAGGGAGATCGAGGGAGACTGAGAGGGAAGGGGAGAGAGAGACAGAGACAGAGACAGAGACAGAGGGAAACAGAGAGAGACAGAGACAGACACAGAGAGGCAAAGAGGTGGAGAGGCAGAGACTGAGACTTAGCAAGTACACCTAGCTGAGGCTGAAGTCATATTACTCTTTTCCTCACTTGGGTCAATAAAAATGCACTTTTCTGCTTAGGTTAGTCGCTCGCAACTGAACAAGTTTTCTAATATTTGTATTCTTCTGCCCAGACCAGGAACTCAGGACTGTGGGAATGAGATGGGATGGAATTCAACCTCGTCGGTTATGAGATTCACCCTGCCCATGCCACACTGAGATTATGAACACTATTACCTGAATTCAAGCTATAAATGAATGTGCCCATGTATGCATTTATGAGAAGTGTGACCACTGAAGTGACTTCTACTTTCCTTCCCACTTTGAAAGCCCAGATTCTTTGTGGCAAGCTGGGATACAGGTTCAGCCTACAGATGGTGTCCCATAAATATCTATTGGATGAATTAGTTAATGCTCCCTTGTAGAAACATTAACACAAATACGCAATTTGCTTTCTGGGTGTGCATAGTGCTGTTTCTGACAGAGAACAAACAGTATGCAGACAAGTGCTACAGAGCAGCCACTCCAAGAAATGGTGCTTTTCCCAATTCCATGCCCTGTTATCACTAGGGGGAGAAACATGTCCTGAGGATTCCTGAGCTTCAGCAGGGAATTATAGCCCCACCAGAAAGGGCACTAATCTGAGAGAGGAGAAAATTAGGACTTACAATGAAAAAGCAACCAGAATTCATCGCAGCAAGTTGCAGGACAGCTGCGTCTCCTGGGTCTTCAGGAGACACAAGAGAAGAGACAGCTCTGACGTTTTACCAGAAGGTTCCCCTCCAGTGAGCATCTCTTGGCTTTCAGGGCAGAAATGGCTAGAGATGCGTGAACACGACGGGAGACTCAGAAAGGCGTTTTTTCTTAATTTTGCTATCCATCAGACTTTGGTCCTCACCTCAGATTAGGTAAAGCCACTGGAAGAAGCACAAAAGACCTCCAGAATCCAAATACAAGCACCCCCCAACACTTCCTGAAATTCACAGCAGATCTTGTTTGCTTTCGAAAATTAGAAAATTACAAAATAAACAATGACAACGAATGAGAACACACAGAGCTGATGCAGTTAGGGTGAAATGAACAGATTCACACCCTGATGGGTGCACTGGATCCTTCCTGGGTCATCTCAGCCCATCCTGAAGCTCATGGCTTTGAACCTGGTTTCTCCCGCTGGGTTGCACCTCTGGTCTCTGGAACATGTTTGTTTGTCTTCCTCAGCACTTTGTCCACCTGACCCCTCTCCCAACAGCCTCACTGAGCTCCTTGGAATTCTTCAAAGCTGCCCCCTGATGTCGCCACAGGGCCTTTGCACCTGCTGCCCCTTCCTGTACTACTCTTCTACTCTCACCATGCTATAGGTAACTCAGGTGTGACCTCCTCAGAAGGTTCTTCTCCAGCCTGCGTATCTAAAGATCTGCTCCCCATCTACACCTAAGAGGGGAGAACCGTGAGCAGAGTGCAAGGCCAATTATTTTTTAAATGGATGTAGGTAAATAATTGAAAAATGTTCTCAAGGGTTGCCCCAGGGAAAACAGGGAACATGGAGACTTTGTGCTGTACATTGTTTTGTGCCTTTGAATTTTAAGCCATGTCCATATATTATCATTCCAAATGTTTTTAATTAAGTCAAATTAAATAAGGAAAACAGGGAAGGGAGGGAGGAGAGAAGGAGAGAGGGAGGAAGAGAGAGAGATGCTACAGGAAATTGTCCTAAGAAAATAATTCAATGAACAAAGTAATCATTATGGTATTAAACTATATGGAAACAAAATAAAATTAAATGAATGTCCAGTAACACAGGAATAACTCAGTGCCTTGGGTATAGGATGGAGTAGTGCGACACATTAATAATGATCATTATTAAGGCTACAAAAATGTGGAGAAATGTTTATGACAATAATTAATGAAAAAGAAGACCATAAAAGAATATCTTAAGAAGAGAAGCACTGCAGTAAGAAGTAGAAAATGGTTGCAGAGAGATAGTCTATGGCATCCGTTGCCCTCTGGAGGGGTCCACAGCACGAGAAGTGTTGGCATGACTCAGTTGTGACTACCAGCCCATCTCAAGGACCAGAGATGGGGCTCATGGGGCCCTTGTACAGGGCCAGGAGTGGTGGCAAAGGCGGCTGAGTAGCAAGGTCAGTGCTCGGGACAGTCTCAGCCTGGTGGGACTCTAGAGTGTCTCAGTCTCTTGCTGTTGACATTTAGGGCTGGAAGATTCATTGCTGCCATCCCGTGCTTTAGAGGGTACTCAGCGGCATTCCTGGTCTCCACCCACTGGATGTCAGTCACACCCCTCCTCCACTTAGGATAAACGTGTCCAGATACAGTCAAATGGCCTTTGGGAAGGGAGCAGTCTCCCCAAATTGAGACCTCCAAAAACATATCCTTTGGTGGGGAGGGGGGCAAAGTGACTCCCAGTTGAGAGCCCCACATCAGGCAACGTCCTGACTGCCAGTGTCCCCAGCTGTCCAGTGGGAGGAGAGGGAGAAGCACCTGGCACATGAGTAAGTTCTCCACAGCTCGTGTGCTTACTAATTACAGCTACATTTTTAGGTACATGTATTTTAAATGGTTTTTTAGAGTGCCTTTCAAATAATAAAATAGGTGAGCATCCTTCTCCCATGGGAACCTGAACTGCTAGCACCCCAGAGCCACGTGCAGTCAGCAGCATTACTGACCACCTTCCCGTGCCCCCACACATGCCAGTCCAAGTTTATAGCCCACGTGGTGCCCTCAAGAGCAAGCAGCAGGGGCTTTAATGGGGCCACGTTCGAGTAACAAAATATTGGGAAGCACTTTGCTACTTAAAATGCTACATTGTGATAATAGCCCTGATTTCCACACCAGGATCTTTGTAGATTAATGGTAGCTTGAATAATAAATTGCTTTGAAGTCTTATTCAAAGTTTTCCACAGACTGCAAATGTCAGCTCTCAAATTAGAGATTTCCTCATCCAAGCCCTCGGCGTCAGGTGGAGTCTGGGCTCCCCCACCTGAGGCACGGTGCCCTGTCTGGGGGGTTACACCAGCTCCAGGGCAGCAATCCTGGTTCCCTGGGCCACCTCGGCGCCTCCAGACCGCGCTCCCTCGGGAAGACGCTAATGAGTATTGGATCGTTTGGGTCAGCAGAATGGGCACCGGTGACCAAAAGCCAAGCGGCTGAGTGGGCTGCCCCACTTGGAATCAGCCTGAGAGAGGCTGCAGTGGGTGGTTTAGGGAAAAAGAAAACAGTTTCAAAGAAGTGCTTCTTCCTCCACGTCCACCCACCTGCACACTCCCCAGATCATCTGTGGGCTGACGAGGTCTGAGGCTGCATCATCTCTCAAGTGGGCAACTCGGGCCACAGGCACGGAAGAGGCCCCGCTGCCCCGTCACACGGCAGCCAGGCAGGCGCCACTTATATAACCCTGTGGAGGAAGCTCGTTACCGCCTCCCAAAGCCACCAGAATGCCCCTGGCACTTGCCAGTCCCAGAAATGCCACAGACTCCTCGCTGTGTGCTGTCGTGAGCCCCTCTGAGTGCTCTGTCTGGCCCCAGCTGGTACCAGCACCACGAACAGGTCAGAAGCAATGGCTGCTGGGAGCTGATGGAGCAGGACCCCAGCTCCCTCCTGCCAGGGCAGCTCTGAGGCACGCCCTTCGGTACCCTAGAGGTGCAGGGGGACTCGCCCCCAGTCCTTACTAAGCGGGCCGCCTCCCTCCCCCCACTCACCATCCCCTCCATCAGAACCTCCTGGAACCCCCTCCCAAATGAACGCTCAAACCCAGACCCTCGAGTCCCAGTTTCAGGACCGACCTGGCAGTGCAGAGGCTCAGCCTGGGTGTCCTCTCAGGTCCTTTCTCCCTCCGGGGAAGACTCAGGCCACAGAGAAGCCCAGGACCCCTTCCCCACAGAAGTCCTGGACACATTCAAGCCAGCTCTCGGATGCCCCCAGGCCACCCTGTCCCCTCCTTCCCTTCGCAGGGTTTACAGTTCTCCTCCCCGCCTCATTAACTAGACGTCCCACGTGCATGAGAGGCACACGCCTGCCAGTACTCCCAAGAAGGGCGTAAGCTCCACAAGAACAGAATTTGTCCGTGTGTCTTTCTTCATTGTTAGAACTGCAGGCCACTCATGGATTAGTAAGACACAGCCTCAGTTTCCCCATGCATCCACATCACCTGGTTCCTCTCCAGAAGACCCACTTCAGCTCATTAACGTTCCTCTTCCTCAAGGCTACACAAAACTGAACCCAAATACCTCAGTCACCCCTCTGCTACGGCAGAGAACAGAGATGTCATCCCTTCCTTCTTGCTCTGCCTAATTCTCCTATTGAGGCAATCCAAGGTCCCATTCTGGTTTTTGGAAACCATTTGTTATTGTAGATACGCAACAACAGCAACAGCAGCAGCAACAACCACAGTGACGATGGAAAACATTACCTTTATTACGTGCCAGCAGTTGTTCTCATGTCAAATTATCAGTTGACCAAAGCCCTGGGAAGCCCCACTGAGTCTCTGGCACATTGGCGGACTCGCCCATTCGATCCTGTTTGATCTTTGGACCCAAGTGCCACACAGAAGTTTTTTATCCAGTATTTCCCCTGGCAGGATGTAGCCACCCCCAGCCTCTCCCCAGTTCTCTGTATCCAAGTCTTCCCGGGACTGCCTGATGTGTACATGATTGAGCAGTGCCTCCATTCCCTCCTGCCCATTATGGATGAAACGCCTGTGTCAGCACCACAGAGAGCTCCTCACCACCCACTAGAGCCCCACGGGCAGCAGATAGAGCGCGGAGTGCCCCGGCTGGCTACTACCAGCAAGAGGGACCAGCTCTCTGGGTGGTCCAATTGCCTGGGCTTTGGAACTCATTCTTCATTGTTGACACAAAATAACAGTAACAACAACAGCAGTAACAACTATCACAGTAATAACATAAATATATCTTTATCATATGCCAGGAGCTATTCTCATGTCAAATTCTCTTAGTAAATATACAAATGAACCACGGTGAAGCCATGCAGGAACTTATGATGAGGGCACATCAAGAAACTGGGGTCTTATTTCTTAGGTTTTAATTTTGTTTTGTTTCCTAGTAACCAAGGATTTAGGTTACTATAACAATGTAGCAAGTTAGGTCACATTCTAGAGGAGCAGGGAGTTCCTGAAGCTCTTCCCACTGTGGATGGCCTAAGAGCCTCCCAATAACCAGATGGGGGTAAGGGATAGGACTATCTGATCTCATTTTGCAGATGAGGAATCTAAGACTCCTGGAGACTAAGTGCTTTATTCACGATCACCCTCAGAACAAGACAGAGCAGGATTTGAACCCACAGCACCAGAGTTCGGCTTCCACGAAGCAGCCTTTCCAGGGTCTCCCAAACTCACCCCTTCTGTCCAAGTCAGAAGTTGGGGTAGAGGCTATGGGGCTGAGTGTGCGCAGTGTACACACTCACGCAGGAATTGGAGTCTGCTTCCTGGGAAGGAGGGGGAAGTCTGTCTCCATGGTTACACTAAACCTGAACAAAGCATCATACACAGATTACCGTAGCCTTGAGCACCGCCACCTCGCCCTCCTGCCAACAGCCTGAGAGTGCCGACTGCCAGGCCTGCCACCCTTGTCTGAGAGCCTTCCTTTTTCATTATTTCCATTATCAAACCTGGCACTTTATAACAGCTAAATGTTTTCTAATTATTTACGCGCTCACCTTCACAGCACCCCATGAGATAATGATCCCGCTGCACATTTCTGTAATATTCTGTCCGCCTCCAAAAACTCAAATCGAGTTACCAAGATTATCCCATCGATCCTCCCACTTAAGGCTCTGTCGGATCCATCGAAAGCAGTTCCAATTGTTTTCATTTATATAGGGGGACACTGAGGCACAGATGATTAACGATTGCTTTCTAGGATCTGACTGCAAATCATCTGTGGGCCAAAGAAGTATTCCGGGTTCTTTTTCTAACTCTAGAAAATGGATAATAAGTGAACATCTATTTGCCAAACCTAGTCACAGATAAAGGCCACTGGTTGGCTGTGTTAAGAAGGATTCTGAGGCAGTGTCTGAGATTTTAGGAAAAACAATGTGCCCAGTGAAGGATGCTGCTCGGGGGAGAGAAAGGGGGTGGTGCCAGCCCCTGCGGTAACAGTAAGTGTCCCTGTGAAAGTTTCATGTTTGTCCTCAGCCAGGAGCAATTTTGCCCCTAAAAGGACATTTGGAAATCCCTGGAGACATTTCTGATTGTCATGACAGGTGAGTAGCACTGGTATCTAATTGGTAGAGGTGGTGGAGGCTTCTAAAAAGCCCACCACAAGCCCGATGTGGTGGCATATGCTTGTAATTCCAGAACTCAGGAGCCCGAGGCAGGAGAATCACCACAAGTTCAAGGCCAACCTGGCTACACGGTGAGTTCAAGGCCAGCCTAAACTATATAACAAGACACCTATCTCAAAAACCTGGAAAGGAAAAGGAAATATCATGCACAAGATAGTGCCCTACAACAAAGAATGGTCCAGTTCAGGGTGTCTGAACTGAGAAACCCTCCGTGGCGCGCGCACACACACACACACACACCGCTTGGATCCTGCCTTTGGTCCTCAGCAGATCAGAAGTCAACATGAGAATATGTCCAAAACCAAATTCCTGGTGGTCAGACTAAACCCAGCCCTCCCTGTTTCCTCAGTAAAAGGTGTCACCCATCAGTCTCTCAGTCCAAGCACCCAGGGTCACCCCAGACTCCTCTCCTTCCCTCACTCGCCTCCCCCAGTCCTGCTGTCTTCTCCCGCAGAGCAGCTCCCGCTCCTCTCAGCCTTCTGCACATCATCACCCTGCCTCAGGTTGCCACCATCTCTCGCCTGGACCACTCCAGTGTCCTCCTAACTGGACCCCTGCCCCGTGTGCCTCCCCCTCAGGTCCTTTGCACTTGCTGTTCCCGCTGCCTGATGGGAGGCTCCGTTTTGACATTCAAGTATCGGAAGAAACATCACCGCCCAAAAGCCCCTCATCCCCTGATCACCCAGACCAGGGCAGCTCCTTGGTCCCTGCAGCCCATCACTACTTTTCCTCCATCTCTCATCGTAACTGTCGAGTACTCTTGCTTGTTTGTTTGTCTGTTGCCTCTCTACTCCCTCCAAGTCACAGTTAAGGATTCGGAAGAGTAGAGACTTTGTCTTGCTCGCCACTGTATCCTTAGTAGGAAAAAAAGCCAAGAAACCAGTGTCCACCATACAGTGTGCACTCAAAGAAGTTTTGATAACAGAAGGAATGAGATGGCAAGGAAAGAGATCTCCAAGTCACTAAGAAGAGACACGAAAGGCACAGTCTCACAGGTCCCCGACCCTGACTGACAGCCTTCTCTCTGCTGGGCTGGAGCCCCCTCCGGACACAAGGGCAGCTCCAAGCCCCTCATCCACGCAGGACAGCACTGGTGACCATCTCTTAGAACCACTTCCCGTGTGGCCAAGCTCAGCTTTCCCAGCCAGTGTCCCCATCCTGGCCGATGTCTGCATCTCAGGTGTCTTACTGGGAATCCGTGATGGCAAACGTCCTTTGTGCTGTCCCTATGCCAAGCACCTGTGAGGGATCTTGGCTCTGTGCTGCGCCCAGTCAACATCAGGACAACTGCTGAGATGTCTGGCTTTCTATCTCCATTTCACTGATGGATAAAACAGGGTACCAGTCAGTCATGGTGGCACACACCTATAATCCCAGCACTCAGGAGGCTGAGGCAGGAGAATCATTGCAAGTTCAAAACCAGCCTGGGCTACAAAGTGAGCTCAAGGTCAGCCTGAACTGCATAGCAAGATGCTGTCTCAAAAGGACAAAAATAAAAAAGAGGTACCTTTAGGTGGAGTCACTTGCTCAAGGTCACACAAAGCAGATATGGAAGAATTCCTCATGGGATAAAGACCTGCTGTCCTGTCTTCTATCCCCAGTAGCCATCAGGATAAAGGCGCTGTTTAATATTAATGCATGTGAAGAGTTTATGAGTGGCCATGGGATGGATGAGCGAGGGAGTGAGAAGCGAGGCAGAAGGGGCGGCAGTTCCTACTCTCCATGATACTAAACGAGATAACTGCCACACTCTCCCCTCCTCTTTATCAAAACCTACCTTGGTGCTGGGCATAGAGCTCACTGAGGTCCTGGGTGTGAACAATCTCCAGCACTGCCCTCTGCTCAAAACACTGCACACTTGTAATCTCAACACTCTGGAAGGCTGAGGCAGGAGGATCACAAATTTGAGCCCAGCCTGGGCAACTTCATGACTTAGTGAGACCCTGTCACAAAAGTGAAAAAAAAAAACACCCTCAACAGAGGACATGGGATTTCTGGGG
>RJWM01018656.1:0-40644 GCA_004363535.1 Dasyprocta punctata
TCTGAAGTGTGAATTGAAGCCACAGAGAGCGAGTAAAAAGAAGAACTTCAACAAAGAAGGTGGTGGCTGACAGCACCTCCTCCCTGAGCTGGATTCACCACGTGAGAGGAGCTGTTGGAACCTGGGGGATGCACGGTCACGTGACAGTGATGGCCGATGACTCCAGGGGCCTCTGCAGAGAGACGCAGCCGTGGAGGGGAGCAGCAGATGTGGAGGACTGTGCTGGCTGGCGGTCAGTGCAGAGGACTCGGTCCTCCCACGGGAGACAGCCATTGGCTGGGAGCCATTTTGGAGATGGGCCAGATAAGCCCAGAACCCAGCACTGCCGCCGTTGTCCTCTAGCAGCTCCCAGCTGGGCACAGATCCACGGAAATTGCTTGGACTGTGGTGAGCCCCATGAGTCTGGTCTCAGGGCAGGCCTGCGGAGGTTATCCACCACGCCACCAAAACGAAGCCGCTGGCTTGCTGGGGTAGAGTGGCATGATTTGGGACTCTGTCTCCACAGGTTGTCTACCAGTGAATCCAGAGAGAATCCTGGAAGTGACCATTTGTTTTTCTTTTTTGATTTTGTTTGTTTGTTTTGTGTCTTTTTCTCTCTTTCTTTCATTTTTTTATGAGTGTGAGAGTAGCTCCTAGCCCCTTTGTGGGTGTGGTTCTGTTCTGTTCTTCCCTTCACCGCTTCCATCTCTCTTTTCCTTCAGTCTTCTGCACCAGTTTCCTCAAACTGGCGGGATCCACCTTTGTCCCCCAACCTTGCTTCTAATCTCTTTCTCTTCTTCTACTTCCCTATTTTTCCCTTAATCCATTTTAAATTTTAACCCCAAAGGCAAAATTGACACATTATGGACTTATATGTTGCATATAATTGTCTGTTTGGTTTTACATTTTGTTATATAATTACAAACCTAGTTCACACAGTTAAAATTTGCTAATTAGGGATTAGCTCAGTTTGTTGTTTTATAGGCTGTGTTTGATGCTATTGGTACCACTACAGCCAAAATTGACATAATTGTTCTAAACAGCTGTTGGCCCTGATAATCCATGACTGAGATTAACTAAGGGTCACAGAAAATACTGTGGCACAGTGCCAAAGAAGCAGGGACCAGGCCAAACGAGCAACAACTTCTCATCTCCAACTGAAGAGGTAAGATCTTCCAACAGGCTCAAAACCCAACAACTATCTACACCTGGAAGATACCTCAGAGAAGTAATAATCAACTAAGAGTCCTAAATACCACCAATAAAGCAACCCATCCTAGGCAATTTACAAGCATCACCCCAGGAATTAAACTAAAGAAAGAAAAGAAATGAGAAGACACTTAAACAAGATGCAACCCCAGACATCCAGTTCACCAAAGGCAAACCCAAGGGGCAATGAGGCTGGAAAATCCAAATGCCTCCTACCAGGTCTCTCCAAAGTGTTAACAAAGCAATTGAATGAGGCTCTGGAAAATATGAAATCAGAAATAATCTCTCAAATAATCACAGAGATTACCACACCCTGCTGAGTGATGTTAGAGCAGACACAGATAAAAAAATAAATGAGCTCCGGCAAATTATGGAATCACAACATAGGAAACAAATGGGTTCCATAAAGCAGATTCAAGCAGATATCCTGGAGAATAAAAGCTCCATTGAAAGTATTCAAAGCAGATTAGGCCAATGTGAGGACAGGATCTCAGACATTGAAGACAGGCTCGCAGTTAGTGACCAGGAAAAGAAAGATTTCTCAAAACTAGCAAGGGATCATGAGAAATCAATCCAGCAGCTGCTTGATGAGACAAAGAAGAATAACTTAAGATTAATTGGAGTCAATGAACAAGCAGGAGATACCACAAATGACATTAAAAAAAAATGTTCACAGACATCGTGACAGAAAAGTTTCCTGGTAGATGAAAAGAAATTGACATACAAATAAGTGAGGCATATAGAACTACAATTAGCAAGGATAAAAAATAATCTACAGCCAGGCATATCACAGTCAAGATTTCAGAAATTTTACACAAGAATAGAATCTTAAAAGCTGTTAGAGAAAAGAAACAAATCACCTACAAAGGAAAGCCCACCAGAATCACAGCTGACTTCTCAGCACAAACTCACAAGTCAAGGTGAACTTTGAGTGATGGAGAAATAAGATAATTGCATGACAAAGAACATGTGAGGAAATTTATGACCACCAAACCAGAACCCCAAAATCTTCTGAAGGAGATATATATAGATATATAGATATAGATAGATAGATTTTTTTTTTTTTTGTGGCACCAGGGATCAAACTCACAACCTCGCACCTGCCAGACAGGCGCTTAAGCCACTGAGCCAAACTCCTGGCCCTAGTTCTTTTGAGGCAGAGTCACATGCTGTAGCTCAGGCTGGCCTCGAACTCACAATACTCCTCTTAGCCTCCCGAGTACTGGGATTAAAGGTGTGTACCACCACACCTGGCTCTGAAGGACATTTTAGAAAGAGATAATAAGGACTATAGCTCCATGAACCCCAACAGAAGGACTCCACCAGGGAAGGCAAACAGTTAGAGGGAGGGAAAAAAAGGGAGGAGCCAACAATAGGAAAATAATATGATAACGATAAGTCAATACATATCAGTTGTAACCATCAACGTTAATGGTCTCAATTCACCAGTCAAGAGACACATACTGGCAGAATGGATCAAGAAGCAAGATCCAACAATATGCTGCATACAAGAAACACATTTAATTCAAAAACAAATTCATAGACTGAAGGTCAAAGGATGCAAAACAATACTCCATGTGACAGAAACCCAGAAAAAAGCAGGGGTTGCTATTCTATTTGCAGACAAAGTGAATTTTAAGCCAAGACTGATTAAGAGAGCTAAAGAAGGTCACTATATCTTGGCAAAGGGAACAATCCAAGAGGAAGAGATACCAATCATAAATATATATGCAAAAAATAATAGTGCACCCAATTACAGAAAACAATTACTAATGGGCATGAAAAATCAAATAAGCTCTAATACGATTGTATTGGGAGACTTCAATACCCTACTGTCACAAAAAGACAGATTAACTAGACAAAATATTAATAATGAAATATTAGAGCTAAATCAAACTTTTGAGCAAATGGACTTAGTATATGTCTATAGAGTCTTCCACCCCACAACAGTAGAATATACACACTTCTCAGCTGCACATGGGACATTCTCCAAAATAGACCATATCCTGGCTCATAGAACATGCTTAAGTAAATGTAAAGGAATGGAAATTATCCCATGTGTACTATCAGACCACAGTGCAATGGAATTAGAAATCCATGCCAAAGGAAACCACAAGAACTTCATCAACACATGGAAATTAAATAGCCCCTACTGAACAACGAATGGGTCACAGATGAAATTAAAGAAGAAATTAGACAGTTTTTACAGTTGAATGACAATAATAATAAAACATACCAGAACTTGTGGGACACAATGAAAGCAGTTTTAAGAGGGAAATTTATAGCAATAAATACCATATCAGGAAAACAGAGCAAGTTCATAGAAACAATGTAATGCTGAACCTCAAACTTCTAGAAAAAGAAGAGCAGGCTAAACTAAAAGCCCATACAGGGAGGAAATTATATAGATCAGAGCAGAAATTAACACATTGGAGACTAAAAAACAGTACAAACAATCAATGAATCAAAGAGTTGGTTCCTTGAAAGATTAAATAAACTTGACAAATCTTTGGCCAACCTTATCAAAAAAAGGAAAGAAATAACGCAAATCCACACAATTAGGAATGAAAAGGGCAAAATCACAACAGACCCTGCAAAAATCCAGAAAATCTTCTATATCTACTTTGAAAACTTGTGGGGTTTTTTGTGGTTTTGTTTGCTTGTTTTTGTTGTTGTTGTTTTTGGTTTTGTTGTTGTTGTTGTTTTAGTTTTTTTGGGGTTTTTTTGTACCGGGGATTTAACTCACAACCTCGTGCTTGCCAGGCAGTCATATATGCCTCTGAGCTAAATCCCTGGGGAAATTTGTATTCTAATAAGATGGAAAATACAGAAGAAATGGACAGATTCCTAGATACATATGGATTACCAAAGCTGAATCAAGAAGATACAAAGATCCTAAATAACCTAATATCAATAAATGAAATCAAAGATGTAATTAAAAACCTATCAACAGAGAAAAGCCCAGGCACTGACAAATTCACTGCTGAATTCTACAAGAAATTTAGTGAAGACCTAACACCACTACTTCTCAAACTCTTTAATGAAATTGAAAGGAAAGCAATACTCCCAAATTCATTCCTGGAAGCAAGCATTATTCTGATACCAAAACCAGAGAAGGACCCAACTAAGAAAGAGAATTACAGGCCAATCTCCCTAAGGAACACTGACACAAAAATTCTCAGTAAGATACTGGCAAACAGACTGCAGCAAATCATCAAAAAGATTGTGCATCATGATCAAGTGGGATTAATCCCAGGGATGCACAGATGGTTCAACATATGTAAATCCATAAATGTAATAATACATCACATTAACAGAGCCAAGGGTAAAAATCATATGATTATCTCAATAGATATAGAAAAAGCTTTTGACAAAATCCAGCACCCATTCATGATAAAAAAAAAATTGGAATAGATGGTCTTTATCTCAACCTGACAAAAGCCATCTATTACAAACCAACAGCCAACATCATACTAAATGGACAAACACTGAAAGCTTTCTCTCTAAAATCAGAAACAAGGATGTCCACTGTCTCCACTCTTATTTAACATAGTCCTGGAAACTTTAGCTGGAGCAATTAGACAAGAGAAAGAATTAAAAGGAATAAAGATAGGAAAGGAAGAAGTTAAACTATCATTATTTGCAGATGGCATGATACTCTACTTAGACGATCCCAAAAACTCCACCAAAAGACTTCTAGAGTTAATAAGCAGATTTAGTAATGTAGCTGGTTACAAGGTCAACACTCAAAAATCAACAGTCTTCTTGTACACGAATAACAAATTCACTGAGAGAGAAATCAGGGAAACAATGCCTTTTACAATAGCATCCAAAAAATTGAAATAGTTAGGAATCAATCTAATGAAAGATGTAGAAGACCTCTATATTGAAAACTATAGTACTCTGAAAAAGGAGATTGAAGAGGATATTAGAAAATGGAGAGATATCCTGTGCTCTTGGGTAGGAAAAATCAATATAGTGAAAATGGCCATACTTCCAAAACTGTTATACAGATTCAATGCAATCCCAACCAAAATTCCAATAGCGTATCTTACAGAATTAGAGAAAACAATCTTTTTTTTTTTTTTTTTTTTTTGGCGGCACCGGGGATTGAACTCACAACCTCGCGCCTGCCAGGGCAGGCGCTTAAGCCACTGAGCCAAACTCCCGACCCTGGTTTTTTGAGGCAGGGTCGCACTATGTAGCTCAGGCCAGCCTTGCGCTTGCGTTGTAGCCCAAGCCGGCCTCGAACTCACAACGCTCCGCCTACCTCAGCCTCCCGAGTGCTGGGATTAAAGGCGTGCACCACCAGGCCCGGCTGAGAAAACAATCTTAAAATTCATCTAGAACCAGAAGAGACTTAGAATAGCAAAGGCAATCCTGGGCAACAAAGACAAGACAGGGGGCATCACAATCCCTGACTTGAAATTATACTATAAAGGTACTGTGATAAAAACAGTGTAGTACTGGCAGAAAAACAGACTCAAAGATCAATGGAATGGATTAGAAGATGCAGAAACAACTGCAGACACACTAAGCCACCTTATCTTCGACAAAGGTGCCAAACACATTCACCGGAAGAAAGATAGCCTCTTTAATAAACAGTGTTGGAAAAACTGGCTTTCTACATGCTGAAGATTAAAACTGGACCCATATCTTTCACCACATACTAAGCTAAAGTCAGAATGAATCAAAGATCTTCATATTAAAACAGAAACATTAAATCTGCTGGAAGACAGAGTAGGTAAAACTCTTGAAGACATAGCTGTAGACAAAGACCTTATGAACAAAACCCCAATTGCACAGGAACTAATGCGAAGAGTCAATAACTGGGATCTCGGTCTTATTAACAAGCTTTTGCACAACAAGAGAACCCACCAACAGGATGAAGCGAGAACCGTGGATCTTGCTGGCATGGTGAAGGAGTGAAGCTGAGGACAAGGAGATTTGTTATATATTATTTGGGGAAAGAAAAAAATTTTTTTGAGACAGAGTCTCACTCTGTTCCTCAGGTTTGCCTTGAACTCACTACGTAGCCCAGGCTTGCCTCCTACTCACGGTGATCCTCCTACCTCAGCCTCCTGAGTGCTGGGATCACGGGCATGTGCCACCATGCCCGGCCACCCTGCTTCAGTAGTATGAAGAGGTAGGACCTTTCGGCAAAGGATTCATTTGGGGAGTGAGGTGAGTGCCCTCACACAAGAGGGCATAGCGAGCTGTCCTTTCCGTCCTCTCTGCCCTGGGCAGTCCCCTCTGGTACCATCTTGGATGCAGGGAGGGGCCCTCCTCAGACCCGTCTCAAACCTGCCTGTGCCTGGATCTCACACTTCCTGCTTCCAGAACTGTAAGATGATCAATAATGAACTAAGTCTCGGTGCTTAGTAAACATTTGACAAGTAAAGGAGTGAATAAATGGTCGGGGGCAATGGCACACGGGAGGCTGAGTCAGGAGAGCAAGTCTGAGCCCAGCTTGGGCAACTGAGTGACTTAATGAGACCCCGTCTCAAAATAAAACATTTTAGCCAAGCATGAGGGTGCACGCCTGTACTCGCAGCACTCCAGAGGCTGAGGCAGGAGGACTGCCATGAGTTTGAGGCCAGCCTGGGTTACATAGCTAGACCTGTTTTGAAGTAGAAATGAAAAGAAAAAGAGAAAGAAAGAGAAAAAAGAAATGAATAGGGAGGTTTGGAGGAATCAGATAGTTTTACATGAAGAGCAGTCATTCTTTTTTTTTTATTTTAAAGATACTAAAACCCAACAAAACATAACAGAACAAAGTCAATCAAAACAAAGCAGTAGAGCTGGTACAGAACTTCAAAGAAAGACACCAGGAAAACAACAGCCACCACAGCATACCTCTTTACTTTCAGAATAGTTGACCATTCCATCAGGTACAGTAAAATCAAACCAAAAACAAAACACAACAAAACCAATAAAAAAACAGCGTATGAAATAAAGCAAAAAAAAAAATTGAATCAGAATAAAGCAAAACAATGAGAACAATATTGGGCCTCAAAGACAAGACAGAGGAGAATCGCCCATATTTGCTACATTGCATACTATCATCTTCCCAAGAGAAGCTCAGGCTGCCGGCTCCAGGCCTACAAAATCAACTGAACAATACAAGCATTTAGTTACTTCATGTACCATAGTTGCTTTCAACTCAGCAGGTCCTCTGAACCAGCAGGTTGCTTGGGGAGGCACGGGAGTCCTTGATACTTAGCCGGCGCACTGGTAGGCCTATGAGAGCCGCATCTCTTTCTCCTCCTGGAGTCTGCACTGGTCATGCACACTCACCAGGAAGGCAGGCTAGATTGTCTTCTGGTCAGAGCCTCCCTGCCGAACATGGCGGGATTTCGAGAGGCACATCTCTTTCTCCAGAGCAGTCATTCTTAGAAGCCAGCTAGCCAGCCTTTCTGGTAAGCCACGCAAGCCACACAGGGCCCAGGGAGAGAAAAGTCAGATAGCACCTCCTGTGAGCCTACCAGCACATGGGCTGAGGATCGACACACACACCCCACCCGCCACGCCCCCACCCCCCATAAGCAGCTGGCTGGTTCAGAGGACAGGCTGAGTTATTAACAGCTAAGGTACAAAAAGCAACTCAATGCCTGTATTGTTTGGTGGAGTTTTCAGGCCTGGTTGATCTTTCCATTTTTCAGGATGGCAGTATGCAATACAGCAAATATGGGGGATTCCCTTCTATCTTGTCTTTGAAATCCAATATTGTTCTCACTGTTTTGTTTTGTTCTGATTAATTGTTTTGCTTTATTCAATGCTACATTTTGATTGGTTTTATTCTGTTTTGTTTTTGGTTTGATTTTGCTATACCTGATGGAATGGGCAACTATTGTGAAGATAACAAGATACACTATAGTAGCTATTGTTTTCCTAGTATCTTGCTTTGAAGTTCTGTACCAGTTCTACCGCTTTGTTTTCATTGACATTGTTCTATTATGTTTTGTTGGATTTTACTATCTTTAAAATTTTTTTTAAAAATTTGAAAAAATAAATAAAACAGACTGCAGGCGATGGAGAGAGAGAAATCACGAGGACCCACGGAGGAGGGGCGAAGGAGGCCACGCCAAGGCCGGGGACGACAGGAAGCCCTGTGCCAGGGTCGCCTGCCCAGTGAGAGCTTGGAAAGCAGCTCCGCCTACCCCTCCACGGCCGCCCTCTGTACACCCCAAACAGGGCCTCCCTCCGCCGGATGCCCACCCGGCCTCCTGCGGAGTCACCTCTTAATCTCCTCACTGCCTGTTTTTCCCGTTTGCAGTCGGCGCCGTGAGAGCAGGGATTGTGTCTGTCCTGCTCACTGCTTCCTACCGCCTGGCCCATGGTGATGTAACACTCACTGAATGTTTGTTGAATGAATCGAGGACCATTCTGCCTGCCAAGCCTTGCCTTGGATCACGCCCGAGGCCAGGGCCCCGCAGGTTCACTCGTCCTCCCGACACCAGCGAGTCACCCTGGAGGAGGCGGCGGCAGCCCCAGGCATCAGCGGCTTCCCACCCGTCACAGGTGTTTTCCTGGCCCCTGAGCCAGAAGCGCGTTCTTCCCCAGGGCCCGGCCGGACTGAACCACCCGGGCCTGCGGCCTCCCGCCAGCAGAGCGTGGGAGGCTCAGACTTTCCGCCCCAGCCCCAGCGCCACATGCTAATGCCGGCCTGCGGCCTGGCGGGCCGGGGCAGGGCCGGAGGGCGAGCAGGGGCACGAGGAACGGGGCGCCCAGGTGCGGGGGCGGTGGGCGGGGCCCAGGAAGCGCCCCTTTGCGGGTGACTGGCAGAGAAACAACAGGAAGAGCGGGATCACGGCTGACTGAGGCCCAGCCCCCTTCCCAGTCCCCAGGGCCGCCGGTGTCGCCCTCACCGGACGTCGTCCCTGCCGGCCGCGCCGAGCCATCCAGCCCTGGCCCCGACCCCCGGCGTCGCCCTGCGCCGGACTCCTTCCACCTCCTGCGGGGCTGACCACCCTGGGTCCCTGCTTCAGTCAGGAAAAGCTGGGGTGCACTGCTGGTCCGGGGCGTCGGACGGCGCAGGCACCACCGCAGGAGGCCGCTTGGGGGGCCAGCGTCCACACCTCGGCCCGGCCTCCCGCCCCGGCTTGCTCTCGGCCCGCAGGGACAGCCCTGGCCGGGGAAGCGCTGCCGCGCGCCCAGCGACGCAAATACCCGACGCCCACAGGCGACCGAGGTTCATTTCTGGCTGGAAGTTTAGAAGTTTCCGTCCCTGCGCGGTCGCAGCGTGGGAGGAGGGCCAGGGGAGGAGAGCGGCTCACCTCGGCCGGCCGGAAGTGGGGAACAGAGGGAGAGGAAGGGGGACCCCTCCAGGGTGCAGCCCAGAGACCCCCTCTTCCGGCCAGGCCCCGCCTCCGAACCCTGAACCAGCCCGGCCCTTCCACGTGCCCTGCCTCTGCGCGCAGGAGGCCCCGGACGTCAGCTGGAAACCGAGATTCCAGGCCGCACCTGGCGCCCCCGTCCGTCTTCTGCCTCCATGGCAAACACCTGGGGCCAGCTGCCATCCAAACGGGAGGATTCGGCTCCTGGCTCTGGAGACCAGGACGTCCAGGGAGCTCATTTCTTACAGAAAAGCCGTGCCCCCGGGACCCCTTAGCCCACTAGTGTAGGGGCAGAGCCACTCAAAAGGGCTCTTTCTTCCTGGTACAATCGCCTCTCAAGTCTTGCCTCTCAGCAGGCAAGTGTAGTGGAGCACGCCTGTCACCCCAGCACTCTGGGAGGCTGAGGCAGGAGGATCACTAGTCCGAGCCCAGCCTGGGCAATTTAGAATTTAGACCCTGCCTTAGCATAAAAAGGGCTGGAGTTGGGATGGAGCTCAATGTAAAGTCCTGTGTCCAAACCCCAACACTGTTAAAGAAAAAAAAAAAAGGTTCACTTCTGAAATATCACTAACACATGACTTTGGGGATTACATTCCAACGCGTGAAATTTGGGGACCCCATGGAGCCACAGCACACCCACCGTGTGCAGACCATACGAGGGGCCGGACGGACAAACGCCCTGGGCCTCAGCACCGACATTTGAGAGGGGACGCCAGCAAGGTAAGGAAGACAGGCGGGCTGCAGGCCAGATGGTGCTCAGTGCTGAGACGGACACGAACCCCAGGGGAAGCGTGGGGGCGGAAACCACCGATCTCATTCCCACGGGAGCCTTGCCGACCCGGGGATGGGAAGTCGCTCGGAGGCGGCACGGGGCCCGCGAGCTGGGACCCACCGCGGTGTGCCTCCGTGGCTTCCTCCCAGCCCTGGCCCCGGGGCGAGCCGCGGACCCACGGAGAAAGGGCGGGGAGGGCGACACCCAGGACCAGGCGTGGTGACCGGGCGCAGCTGTTCAGGTTCCGCACTGCACAAGGCCGTCATCATTCAGAGACCACAGTGTAAACGCTGCCCCCTGGAGGCAGCAGGCCAGAAGGGCACAAGAATCGCGACTCTCCTCAGGGGCCTGGCGACAGGGACATGTCACACAGGCAGTCCCGGAAACTGAGTCCCCACTGCCAGGGGTCTACTCTATATAGTTTCTTTTCTCCACTTGACAAGGGGTACTGGCCACGTCCCCATCAGCCCGAAAAGGTGTAGCTCAGCAGTGCCCAGGCAGTCCCCAGACCAGCACTGTCCCCAGCCCGGAGAACTCGTGACAAACGCAGTCTGAGATACGGCCAGCCTGGATCCGGCTCCCACCGCACGGGAAGCCTCAGGAGGGCTGGGGTAGGGGTGAGGCCCCCGCCTGAACTCCCCCTGAGACACGGCCAGCCTGGATCCGGCTCCCACAGCACGGGAAGCCTCAGGAGGGCTGGGGTAGGGGTGAGGCCCAGGCCTGAGCTCCCCTGAGACACCACCAGCCTGGATCCTGCTCCCACCGCACGGGAAGCCTCAGGAGGGCTGGGGTACAGGAAGGACCTGGCTTTGGGTCCACCTCTGACTGGCTCTCCTAATAAGAAGATAAGAGGGTTAGTAAAGTTGGGACCAGGGATATAGCTCAGCAGCACAGCACCTGCCTGGCACGCACGAAGACCTGAATTGGATTCCCAGTTACCCCCACCAAAGAAGAGGTTAAGTACAGCGAGAACTGAGTCAGGCATGGTGATGCACACCTGTCATTCCGGCACTCGGGAGGCTGAGGCAGGAGGGTTGCTGCCAGTTCAAGGCCAGCCTAGCCTGCAAAACTGAATGGCAAACTGAACTGTATAGTGAGACCCTATCTCAAAAAGACAAAAACTAAAAACAATAAAGTAAATTTAAGGGCCGGGGATTTAGCTCAGTGGCATAATCACCTGCCTGGCAAGCACAAAGTCTGGAGTTCGCTTCCTGGTACAAAGAAAAAAAAAAAGTAAATTGAGAAGAGGGGGCAGCGCCTCCAGTGGGGTCTTGGAGGGAATAGGAAAGGGCTGGTGTCTCTGCTTTGCTTGTTTTGTTTAGAGACAGGGTCTCACTATGTAGCCCAGGCTGGCTTTGAACTCGCAGCAATCCTCCTGCCTCAGCCTCCTCAGCACTGGGATGACAGGAGTGGTTCTAGCTTTGGTTTGGGTTTTGGTTTTCTTTTATGGTGCTGGGCAAACCCAAGGCCTCTTGTGTGCCAGGCAAGCACATCACCAGAGCCACGGTCCCAGCCTTCTTTTTACTTATTTTAAAACAGGGTCTCACACTGAGTTGCCAATGATACGGTTAGATCTAAAATGTCCCCGAGTAGCCGGGCATAGTGGCGCACGCCTTTAAGCCCAGCACTCGGGAGGCTGAGGTAGGAGAAGCGTTGTGAGTTCGAGGCCGGCTTGGGCTACAATGCGAGTGCAAGGCCAGCCTGAGCTACGTAGTGCGACCCTGCCTCAAAAAAACCAGGGTCGGGAGTTTGGCTCAGTGGCTTAAGCACCTGTCTGGCAGGTATGAGGTTGTGAGTTCAATCCCCAGTGCCACACACACACAAAAATGTCCCCAAAAGCCTCCTGTGTGCAGAGATGAGGCCTGCGGGGGACACGCACGAGGCCCCTGCCCTCACAGAGGACCTGTCCGGGGCTGAGCTCGGGGCCCAGCCATGAGGAGCTGGGGCCGGGGGTGTGGCCAGAGGCTTTGTCCTCAGCCCTGCGTCCCTTCTCTGGCTTCCCGGCCGCTGTCTCCCGTTGGACTCTTCCGCCTCATCCTTTCTGCTGCAGAGCCGGCTGACCAGAGGCCGAATCCTGAGCCCAAACCAAGCTCTCCCCGTGACACGGCCCTGTCAGGCGCCATGTCCCCGCAACAGGAGAGTGACCGAGAGCCCTCCCCACGCCGGCATTCCCTGCTGGAGAGACATTACAGTGCCACCACAGTCCCCTCCCCGGGCTCCCCTGCTACCCTGGGCCAGGCCTTGTCACCACAGCGAGACTAAGGGGCGTCTGCAGTCGGCACTTCCAAAGACGGGCGCCGTGCGGGCCATGGCTCCGCGGTCCACCCGGAGGGAGATGAGCTATCTGTTCCCGAAGGCACAGCGATGACAGGGCCACACAGGAGCATGGTCCTCCCTCCTCGTCCCTGTCCCGGGCAGGTTCCAGGTAGGCCTGGGATGTCGTGCCTTGCTATAGGGCGATGTGCACAAAGCTGGGGCAGCTGGAGGGGGTGTCAGTTCCCCTCAATTAAATTTAGATATAGAGCTTGGGAGCGGTGGAGCACGTCTGTCATCCCAGCACTCAGGAGGCTGAGGCAGGAGACTGCCACAAGTTGAGGCCAGGTCAGGCCTCAACAGTTAAATTCAAGGCCAGCATGGACTACATACTGAGACCCTGTCTCAAGAAACCAAATGAATAAATAAGGAGTTTAACCCAACCTTCCTGCATACCAGACCCCAGAACCCACTCAAAACTCGGGGTACAACGGGCTCCCTGCCTCCCGGGAGGCCTGCAGCTCCAGTCACCCACCCATCGCTGCAAAGGGGGACCTGCCTTGGGTCCTCCAGGTCCCTTGCTCTAAAGATAACACCCCGGGCCAGGCTGGGGAGGCCCCAGGGCGTCTCGGGTCCTCTGAGCCCACATCCAGCCCAGGCTCGCCCTCCCTGGCCACTGAAGACAGCTGTGCAGATCCACGCGGACGAAGGATCACAGCAGGACGTAGAGGTCGGGTGAGGTGGGAAGAGAACGGTGGTCCTTGGTGCGGAGACTCAGCAATGGGAACCACCTCCCCACAAGGACCTGGGGTGGAGCCAGGCTCAGGTCTACTGACTGCTGGACCCCTCATTCCGTACCCCTCTCCAAACCAAAAACCATGCACTACTCCCACAAGTAGAAAATTTTAATGGCTTTTGTGGACGCCAGCAGCAGCAAGAGGGGGATGTGGAGCTGACCCCACGCCCGAGCACGGGGGCCTCCCGCAGGCCTAGCTGTACTCTTTCCACTGGACTGAGGCCACAAAGGTGCGGATTTCCATGGGCTGCAGTGTGATGGAGGCAGGGTCCAGCCTGGGCACCGTGGGGTACAAGACAGGGCCTAGCAGAGCGAGGTAGAGAAAGGGGTGTAGACTTCCTCAGCCTCACCCCATTATGCTCCCTCCCTTGGGTCTGGACACAGCCACACAACCCCAAACCTGCCCCCAGGACATCAGGCACAGACCTTAAGCCACTTCCTCTGAGAGCCCTAAATTCTGATTTCTTTTTGGGACTGTTTTGTTGTTTTTGTCTTTTTGAGACAGGGTTTCACTATGCAGTTCAGGTTGGGCTTGAACTCACTTTATAGCCCAGGTTGGCCTTGAACTCACAGCAATCCTCCTGCCTCAGCCTCCCAAGTGCTGGGATTACAGGCGTGCACCACCACATCTGGTGTCTCCAGTTCTAGGTACTGCCCTTATCTCCTCAACCTGACACCAGGGTGACAAACCCATCCCAGAACTGGCCCTCTCCTGGGAGTCACCAGACCCACTTCTGACCCTGAGCCCCCTAACACGGGTCAGGACTGCAGGCCTTCAAGCTCTGCACCGGGGCACAGCCCGCATTCCCACGCCTCGCACAGAACCCCCGCTGCTGAGCCAGGCAGGGGCCCACCAGTCCCCACCAGTCTCTGGTGTCCACTTGAGCCTGGAGGCACTGGCCCGGAGCTGGGTGGCCGCCAGAGTGGTCTCCTGCAGGCGGGTGATGGTGAAAGCGGAGAACAGGTCCTGCGGGGGGCGGGAGGGCCCGGCTGAGTGTGGGGCAAAGCTGGACGGCACCCCCGGCCCTCTCTCTTGGCTCTCTGTCCTGCCTCCTTCCCATTTCTGCCCTCCTCACCCGCAGGTCCACCGTCACAGGGAGACTCAGGTTGTGGCTAGAATCCTCCCCCAGGGCAAACTGGTGCTCCAGACGCAACAGCAGCGTGTCTGGGCCCCAGCGGGCCAGGGTGAGCAGGTGCACAGAGGGCGGCAGCTCCCTTCTCAGGCCTGAGAACTGCAGGGGGAGGGGGTGTCAGCCGGGAGGGCGGGGCCCGGGCAGAGGGGCGGGGCCCGGGCAGAGGGGCGGGGCCCGGGCAGAGGGGCGGGGCCCGGGCAGAGGGGCGGGGCTAGATTATAGGGGCGGGGCTCCACTGCCTGTAGTCATGACAACTAGGCTGTCGGGGCGGGACTCAGCTGTCTCACGCCATCCAGGTTGTTGGGGCCAGGCTTCTCTAGGGATGTTGGGGCTGGGCGGGTGGAAGACCCATCCCCGGCCCCGATGCTACCAGGCCCAGGGTGAGGGACTGGTCTTGGCCCCGGTCCCTCTGCCGCCCCCTCACCTCTCACCTGCTTGCGCGGGGCTGCCTTGCTGTGGTAGGAAGGGCCGCGCCCCTCGGCCAGCACCACCTGCGGGGCCAGCAGCTCCTTCTCAGCCAGAAGTCGGTGTCCCGCGGCCGCCTCGCGCGCCGTGTCCAGGAGCACGAGGTGCCGCCCACGCACCCACGCCCCGGACCCGGACTCCAGCAGCGGCTCCATCACTCCGCGGTCGTCGTCTTTCAGCAGCCGTCGGTGCACCTGGGGGGCCACACGGGATGAGGGTCTAGCAGGGGACCTTGCGCCGGAGACCAGGCGAGTGCTTGCGGGAATTCCAGGAGAAATCAAAGAGTGGGAAACTGAGGGTTTGGCAGGGGGACCCCAGGGAGAGTGGAATCCAACTGACAGATGGACCCGGACAGCGGAAGGTAAGCGCTTAACGGGGCCTGGATAGAGGGAGTCAGGGCCTGGAGAAGGCCTTAGGGTTGGTCAAAAGAAGATCCACGGCCACATCTGTAATTCCAGCACTCGGGAGGCCGAGGCAGGAGGCTCGCAAGTTCAAGTCCCACCTGGTAACAGCAAGATCCTGCCTCAAAATTAAATAAATAAATAAATAGGGCTGGGGGTGTAGTTCCTGGGTTCAATTCACAGTACCCCCCCCAAAAAAAAAAAAAAAACGAGGACAAACATACAGAAACGTACAGTTCTCAGACCAGCATTGCGGCGCGTGGCCAGGGCGGAAACTGGCTCGCAGGGCTGGGGCCCACTCACCATGAGCTCCAGAGAGCCGTCGCTCACGCTGCTGCCCCCCTGGGAGCGGTCGGTCAGCACCGTCAGCTGCGTCTGCCCGTCCTGGGAGGCAGAGGTGCGCGGGAATGAGGGCCGCGGCCCCGCCGGCGCTGTCCCGGTTGGGAAATGCCAGGATGCTGGGAATGAAGTCCGAGTCCCTCCCGGGCGGGGGGCGGGCCAGTACCGTGATGTAAATGCGGCTGTTGACTGGGTAGTAGTTTCCCGCCACCGGTTCGGTCTGATTCAGCTCCCAGGAAGGTCGATAATCCCGCCTGGGGTGCGGGGTGGTTGGGTCAAGTCAGGGTGCAGCGCCCCCATCCTCGCACCCGCTCCTCGGCCAGCAGATGCGCCTGCCCCCGCCCCGCCCAGGGCCTCAGCGTCCCCACCTCCTCTCCAGGACCTCCCGGCCGTTGCTGTCCGTGTAGAAGACTCCGCGGGTCTCCAGGGGTGTATCAAAGCGGCTGATGACCTCCTTCCCCCACTCGTCGCTGGGCCCAAAGGGACAGGCGTGAGCCTCACCTAATTCCACTGCCCTGGCCCCCGCCCCAGCCCAGCCTGAGCCACTTACCCCACAGGTATTGGCCCCACTGTCCACTCAAGCTCCAGGTGACGCTGACCAGGGTACAGGCGAACCACCTGGGAGCACCAGGCCGAAAAGTTCTGGTGGACCTCCTGCACCAGGGCTGTCTGCAGGGACACGGGCAGAGGCGTGTCAGCCGCGGGGGGCAGAGGGCATCTCTGAAAACGTCCCCCTGCCAAGAACCCCCAAAAGGCCTAAATTGGGGCAATCCTACTGAGAATGTGGAAACCCCACCCACACTTTCTTGGATCTGGCCAGGTGTATAGCAGCACAACTCATACCAGCTAAGTCTTGGAAGGTGCCTACATGCCCAACAGATGAATGGACAAAGAAAATGTGGTATTTACATACTATGGAGTACTACTGTGCCATAAAGAAGAATAAGCTTGAAGCTGGGCATAGTGGAATGCGCTATAATGCCAGCACTCAGGAGGCTGAGGCGGGAGAATCACTGCAAGGTTGAGACCACCCTGGGCTACAAAGTGAGCTCAAGGCCAGCCTGAACTGCATGGTGAGACCCTGTTTCAAAAGACAAAAAGAAGAAGAAGGAGAAGCAGAAGCAGAAGACGCAGAAGCAGAAGAAGAAGCAGAAGCAGCAGCTTGAGTCATTTGGAGAAAAATGAATGCAACTTGAAACCATATTAAGAGAAATAATAAATCAGCTGGTGATTTAGCTCAGTGGTGTAAGCACCTGCCTAGCAAGTGCAAGACTGTGAGTTCGATTCCTGGTACCAAAAAAAAAAAAAAAAGAGAGAGAGAGAAATAATAAATCAGATACACAAGCTTAAAATAATGTGGTTTCTCTCATATGAGAAAATCAATAAAGAAAGAGCAAAACTAAAGATAAATAATAGCACCAGGGAGACAGATCTTTTGCAAATGGGAAAGGGACCGAGAGACAGAAGGTGGGGAGGGGAGGGTGAAAAAAGAATTAAGATGTTACGTACAAATAACAACTCCATACAAGGATGTACACATCACGTACCACAAACACGTGCCAATAAACATAATACATGCTTGTTGTCTGCCACGAGGTGAAAGCCAAATATTGAAGAAGTTAGGGTAATAAGATAAAAGGGAACTGCCTGACTGGAACTGCCTGACCTTTCCTGGATGGTCCAGCCAGACTTTCTGTTAGGCAGTTAATTTGGGTAACTGTTACAACAGGCCAAAGAGCACCCCAATTCAGTGATCCAGGGATACAGCTGTTCATTTCAAGGCTCTTAATCCTGCACAGACGTGAGTCCTTCCGAGCTCAGGGAAAACGTCACTAAAAGTCCTGGGAAACCAACATTCCCTGTCCGATGCATGCTCAGATTTGCACCCAAGTCTCTCTCCAAGTAAAAATTCCCAATGTAATCGTGAACCACACAGAGCTTGCTGAACTGTGTGTGTGCAAGCGCATGCCTGTGTCTGTGTGTGTGTGGTACTGGACACTGGACCCAGGGCCTTTCCACTGAGCTACATACACCCCAGTCCTTTTTAAAATTTTTTATTTTGAGACAGGGGCTTGCTAGGTCACTAAGTTGCTCCAGCTGGGCTCAAACTTGCAATCCTCCTGCCTCAGCCTCCCGAGTGCTGGAATTACCACCACACCTGGCCTGACGAAGCAGCCAGGCTTGGCTCTCCCACCCCCTCAATTTCCAAAGCTAAGTACTGCACAGTCTGGCACGCACCGCAGATGCGAATGGGTAGGAAGAGCCCCTCCTACGAGCACGGAAATCCGCCCCCAGGTCCCCTGCCGCCCGCCCTGCTGCCCGCCTGCCTGCCGTGGCTCCAGACCTTCACCAGGCGCGTCTGGGCCCAGTGGCTCACAGGAAGTGGCTTTGGTTGACTGGGTCTGAAGATGTAGGCACCGGACGCCTGACCGCTCTGCTTGTCTCCCGTGCTGGCGTTGTACCTGCAGCCAGCGCAGATGAGTCCGGGCAGGGCCTGGCCGGGCCCCACCCCGCCGGGCCGTCCCCTCTCACCAGAAGAAGGCCTGGCTCACGGGCAGCGTGAGTTTCCGGTCCAGGACCTCGATCGTGGTCAGGAAGCCTGTGTCAGGGTGGAAGGTGGCCCGCAGGTGCTGCACAGGGAGCAAGCCAGCTGTCACTGCCTGGAGCTGCGGCCAGCACTGCGGCCCCGCCCCCCGGGCTGGGCTAGCACTGCGGCCCCGCCCCCCCGGACTGGGCCAGCACTGCGGCGCCACCCCCCAGACTCGGCCAGCACTGCGGCCCTGCCCACCCGGACTGGGCCAGCACTGCGGCCCCGCCCCCCGGACTGGGCCAGCACTGCGGCCCCGCCCCCCGGACTGGGCCAGCACTGCGGCCCCGCCCCCCGGACTGGGCCAGCACTGCGGCGCCGCCCCCCAGACTCGGCCAGCACTGCGGCCCTGCCCACCCGGACTGGGCCAGCACTGCGGCCCCGCCCCCGGACTCGGCCAGCACTGCGGCCCCGCCCCCCTGACTCGGCCAGCACTGCGGCCCTGCCCACCCGGACTCGGCCAGCACTGCAGCGACCCCGCGCCCCACTCGTCCCACACGGGGTCCGGTTACAAATCCCACAGCGCCTCCTTCAGCCTCAGCCTTGACCTAGGCGGCGCAGTGGCCCTGCAGATCTACGCGGTCACCCGCGTCCGTCCCCTCCCTCTGTGCTCAGTTCCTGTGACCCGCTCGCCCCACGCCAGCCAGAGGGCAGCTGCGGCGCCTAAGTCCAGTCACAGCCTCCACCAGCCTGCACGGTGGTGCGTGCCCCTAATCCCAGCACTCAAGAAGCCGAGGCAGGAGGATCACTGTGAATTCGAGGCCTGGGCTACACAGTGAGACCCTGTCTCTAAAAACCAAAAAAACAAAGTGTCATAATAGCCCCCATCCACTCCAGGATGGGGCCAATTGGGCACTGGACACAAAAAACACTGCACCAAGATCCATGAGACTTTTAGGGGTCCAAGAAAATATTTTCATTTCTTTTAGAATCATATTTTTAAAAAATTGACTGACTAACCAGGCATGGTGATGCCTGCCTGTAATACAAGCACTTGGGAGGCTGAGGCAGGAGGATCGTTGCAAGTTTGAGACCAGCCTGGGCTACAAAGTGAGCTCAAAAAAAATAAATAAATAAAAATAAAATAACAAAGTGAGCTCAAGGCCAGCCTAAACTGCTGAGGGTTTTCAGCACAGCTCATAACAGCTAAATCTTGGAAGTAGCTTATATGTCCATCAACAGATGAATGGAAACAGAAATGTGGTATTTACATACAGTGGAATACTACTCTGCCATAAAAAAGGATAAGCCTGAGTCATTCATAGGAAAATGGATTCACCTTGAAACCATAACCTTAAGTGAAATAAATCAGATACATACACTTAAATATCACATGGTTTCTCTTACATGAGACACCCAAAGTATAAATAAAGATCAAAATAAAAGACAGTTAATAGAAAAAAGTGACAAATGTTTTGGAAAAGGGAAGACCAAGAGACGGAGAGGAGCGGAGGAAGGGGAAGGAAAGAATTAAGGTGTGTTATGCACATAGGCATGAACTGTGAACATGTGCTAATAAAAGTTTTCCTAAAACCCTGAGGGTCTCGGTGTCTGCTGTGTTCCGCCTATCTGGACCCCGTGGTTGGATACTCATTTATTTCCTGCGAAGCTGCGGGAGAAGCCAGGGCCTCACACACATTAAGCAATCACTGCACCACTGCACGCGAGGTCTCCAGACCAACGCTGTCTTACCCGACGGCCTTCCCGGAAACCCCTCCTCTGAAGCTGCAAGTCCCCCTCCCGCCATCAGCTCTGACGCAAACGCCACGCGTCACCCACGGCCACAGCGCACCCTCACAACGGCCCCAGGAAGGACACTAAAGCCCACATGAAGGTCGCTCACCAGCTAACGGCACTCAATCAGGGAAGCAGCGATGCAAACCAGAGACCAGGAGCCCACGGAGCCCGCCGTGACATTTCCAAGTTGTCACAGAGGCGGAGAAGGGATCCATGAGGGCCTTACCTCATTTTTGATGGACAAAACAGGGGACCCAGATTTCTGGGGCCTGGGCTGTGGCGCGCGGGCCCGGGGCTTCCGGACAGACACCTGGGTTACGGAGTAGATGCTGAAGCCAAGAGCAGGCACCGATGCTGGGAACAGCAGTTCCGGGTTGCCACAGCTGGGACACTCCACCACCTTGGGTCAAGAAGAAGGGAAACTGAGTCAAGAGACTATCAGGGCATACCATGCCATTCACAAGTGGAGACATCAGCCAGGCACGGTGGTGCACAACTGAGACCCCATCACTCAGAAGGCCGAGGCAGAAGGACTGCCACGAGTCTGAGATTAGCCTGGGCCACACAGTGAGTTCAAGGCCAGGCTGGACTACATACGAAGACCTTGTCTCAAATAAATAGACAGATGAATAGATGGATAAATAAGGGTGAAGGCATCAAAGTCAGGGAGGGGTGACTCCTGAGGAGGCCTGAGATCCCGAGAAAGAGATTACAGAGGAGGCAGCCAGGGTGCAGCTCAGCGGTAAGCACTTGCCTAGCGTACATGAGGCCCTGGGTTCCAACCAGCATCAGCATAGTAATGATGAAGTGGGCAACACGGTGCGCGCCTGTAACCCAACACTCGGGTGGCCGGCCTGGGCTACAGAGCAAGACCTCATCTCCAAAAAAGTCAAAAATAATAATAATAATAATAATAGTTGCAGAGAAGGTTTCTCAAGGTAGGGGGGAAAAATCCATGGGGAGGGAGGTACTGGGAAGCAAAGAAAAGTGAGAGAGGAAATAGAACAGTTTTTTTTTCTTTTTTTCATTCTACATCTGGGACCCAAATCCATGGATGTTCTACCACTGAGCTACATCCCCAGCATTATTTTTTTTTTTTTTTTTTTTTTTTTTTTTTTTTTTTTGGTACTGGGAATCAAACTCAGTCCCTTCACTTGTCAGGCAGGTGCTTATGCTGCTGAGCTACATCCCTGGCCCTTATTTATTTTTATTTTGAGACCAAGTCCTACTAAGTTGTTCAGTCAGGATTTGAACTTTCAATCCTCCTGCCTCAGCCTCCCTCAGTGCTGAGTTGACAGACATGTACCACCCCCCCAGAAAAGAGTCTTAAGACACAGGTGTAAATGGAAGATTCTTGGGGAGAAAGAGGCTCAGAGGAAGGCTTCGGGGATGAAAGGGCTGTCCATAACAGGAAGAAATGTCAGAGGTGGATATTTAAAAATCAGACCAATCTAGCCAGGCGTGGTGGCACAGGCCTTTAATCCCAGGACTCGGGATGCTGAGGTAGGAGGAGCGTTGTGAGTTTGAGGCTGGCCTGGGCTACAACGCAAGCACAAGGCGAGCCTGAGCTACTCGGTGCGACCCTGCCTCAAAAAAAACCAGTGCTGGGAGTTTGGCTCAGTGGCTTAAGCGCCTGCCCTGGCAGGTGTGAGGTTGTGAGTTCAATCCCTGGTGCGGCAAAACAAAACAAAAAAATCAGGCCAATCATGGGAGGCAGATGTTCCCAAGGGGAGCAGATACTCAGAGGCAGAAGGGACAAATACGCAGAGCAGGAAGACATATTCTTGGAAAGGTGTCCATGAGGACAGGGAGAAGTCAAATCTGGAGACACACTGCTCTAATTCCAGCACTCTGGGAGGCTGAGGCAAGAAGATCGCAATTCAAGTGAACTCAAGGCCAGTCTGAACTACACAGCATGACCCTGTCTAGAAAAACAAAAAGGTAAAAAGGGCTGAAGATGTATCTCAGTGCACACGCCCTGGGCTCAAAGAACACAGGAAGGCGCCTAAAGCAGGTGGTCCTCATCTAGTGCGCTCACCTCACTCGGCACTGTCTTATTTCCCGGGTCCTTCACGAGGAAAAGGCCTTCGCGGACCGGCAGCCGCACCATCCGATCCACCTTCCTCCCCAGGGGGTTATAAACGAGGACCTTGAACTGGAGCAGGAGGACCGCGAGGGGCCCGGTCACGGCAGGCCTCCCCCGACCTGCCCACCGGACACAGCAGCGTCCCAGGGCGATCCTGGCCCCCTAGGACGGGCACACTTCCCGCGGAGCATCGGTCTCTGCCCACGCTGCACCTTCGATCCTCCGAAAAAACAGGAGCAGCCGCCGCTTCCAGAGAGCGTGGCCGACCTCCACCCCGCTCCCGCACGGCTTCCCTCCAGCCCCCATGCCCATCCCACCCCATTGCACCCCATCCCAGGCTCACGTGCGCGGACGACTGGCTGAGGGGGCAGACGCTGATGTTGAGGTTGCGGCAGAAGGAGAAGGCCTCCTTGGAGCCGCTGAGCTTGGCAAGCGCGTTGCTCAGAAGAACCTGGGGAGGAGCGCCAGGGGCAGGTGTGCGGCTGCTAGGGTCCACAACTGGGGCTCCGCCCACCCTACGTCCCGCCCCAGCCCCCGCCCCTGCCCCTCTCCTCCCTGTACCCCGCCTCCTGCAACCCCAGACCGCGAGCCAACCTAGGCTCCGCCCCACTGCCTAGACCACCCCCGCACTGCTCTAGTCTCCACCCTTCTCTCCCAGGCGTCTCCGCCCCTCGCCCAAGACCACACCCCTTGCTTAACTCGTTTTCTGCCCCGCCTCCTCCAAGTCCCGCCCACGAGGCTCCTAGGTTCCGCCCATCGCCCTAGACCACGCCCCTGATCCGCCCACCTCGCAGGGTCCCCAGCCCGCCGCCAACTGGCGCGCGTAGTCGTCTGCAACGTCCTGCCGCGAGGTGCCGCTGACCGCGTCGTGGTGCTGCAACACCGCCATCGCCTGGTCTGCGGGTGGAGGGGAGCAGTCAGTAGGGTCTGCTCACGGGGAGGCCGGGGAGGCCCCGGTGCACGAGGGCCGGACTCAGAGCCACGCTTTCCGGCTTCAACCCCACCTGGGCCCCCAAGACCCGACACCTACTGAGGGGCACGCTGTCTCCGTGGCCGTAGGGTCCCACGTTGGCCGCCGAGCCCGCCTGCGCCTCCAGCTGGTTGCACACCTGGAGGATACGAGGCGGGAGTGCTGGGCCTGGGCCGCCTGCAGTGTCCCCCGCGCCGGCCGGTCTATCCTCTGGTCACGCCCACCCACCTGCAGGAAGTTGTAGCTGAGGCGTTCGTAGCGTTTGAGCGCTGGCCTGCTGGAGAAGTATCCGGTCCAGAACATGTGGGGGCCGTCGGCGTAGGGGAAGAAGTCGTCCTTCTTCACAGACCTGCGGGGGAGGTGGTGAGGACCGGGCCAGCCCGCCCCTTCTCCCCCCCACCCCGGCCTCCCCAATACCAGGTGAGGTTGGCTTTGTTCAGTTCCCACAGGTAACAGGCTGGGGTGGAGTAGAGCACGTGGACGCGGCTCCCGTTCGCCTGCTGCTGGAGGAAGGCGTGTGTGAGCCCGCAGGTGCACGCGTCCTTACACACGCACGCACGCACACTCATTCTGACCTCCACTGGCTCACGGGCTCCGAATACTTTGTTTTTTGTTTTTTGTACTGAGGGCAGAATCCAGGGCCTTTGCACTGAGCTACAATCCCCATTCCTATTTTATTTTTTAATTTGAGGCAGGGTCTCACTAAGTCACCAAGTTACCCAGGCTGGGCACCAACTTGTTATCCTCCTCCCTCGGCTCCCAAGTGCTGGATTACAGATGTGCACCCACAGGCACGGCGGGACTAGCCTCCTCGAGGAGTACACACACACACACGCACACTCTGCCCTGCGTCCTTGGGAGGGTGGTTCTGGGACCCAACATACCAAATCTTCAGATGTTTCAATCCCTTATAAAAATACATAATATTTGCATAAAACCTATCCAAACCCTCCCATATACATTAGCAATAGTAAATGTTATGTAAATAAATATTGTATTATTTAGGGGGAAAATGACTAAAAAAAATCTGCACACATTTAGTACTGACACGGTTTTTCTCTGAATATGTTTAATCTGTGACTGGTTGTCTGTGAGCATAAAACATGAGGATCTGGAGGGCCAGCGGTGCCCAGTCACTGACGCAGACACACGCAGCACCGTGCAGTCAGTCCCTCCTTCTTCCGCCACAGGAAGTCTAGCACCAGAGGCCACCCCCTGCCTTCTTTATTTTCTGCCTTTATTTCCTGCATTCTAGGCAAAGGCTGTATCACTGAACTACATCCTCAATCCACAGCTAGTGTCTTAAAAGAAAACCAACCCAGGTGTGCTGGCACGCACCTGTGATCCCAGCACTCAGGAGGCTGAGGCAGGATGATGGCCATGAGTTCTAGGCCAGACTGGGCTACACAGTGAATTCAAGTTCAGCCTGAACTATATAGCAGGATTCTTTTTTTTTTTTTTTTTTGGCAGCACTGGGGTTTGAATTCACAACCTTGCGCCTGCCAGAGAGGCGCTTAAGCCACTGAGCTAAACTCCCAGCCCGCAACACTGTCTTGAAAACCTTTTTTGTTCAATAAAAAAGGAGGTACAAAAGGTTTTCAGCCAAAAAGAGTAACAATAATAAACAACCAGAGCCAGGCGTGGTGGCGCACATCTTTAATCCCAGCACTCGGGAGGCTGAGGTAGGTGGAGTGTTGTGAATTCGAGGCCGGCTTGGGCTACAGCATAAGCACAAGGCTGGCCTGAACTATATAGTGCAACCCTGTCTCGAAAAACCAGGGCTGGGAGTTTGGCTCAGTGGCTTAACTGCCTATCTGGCAGGCATGAGGTTGTGATTTGGATCCCCAGTGCCACAAAAAAAATAAATAAATAAAAAAATAGAGCTGGGAATTTAGCTCAGTAGTGTAAGTGCCTGCTTGGCAGGCGCAAGGTTGTGAGTTCAATCCCCACCCCCACCCCCGCCAAAAAAAAATGCTGCCATCTCTAGGGGATGGACAAGCAAGGCAATATATTTTCCCCGGGCCCTGCCAATATGTCTGTTCTTGCCCAATGACACCCATGCCAGATCTCTGACCTTCAGAACCGTAAGACCCTGTATTCCTATTTTTTATTTTTCTATTTTGATTTCTGTGGGTCACAGATTAAGTCAAACTCGTTTAACCTTCGGTCACCCCAGGGACTTTGTGCTACATTAGGCCATATGATTGTTTGTTGTAGAGAAAGTCTTACAAAGGCATTGTGTTAAACGGGGTGTGGTGGTGCATGCCTATAATCCCAGCACTTGGGAGGCTGAGGCAGGAGGATTGCTGTGAATTGGAGGCCAGACTGGGCTACAAAGTGAGTTTAAGGCCAACCTGAACCACATAGTGAGACTATCTCAAAAATACCAAAAAAAAAAAAAAAAAAAAAAAAAAAAAAGCATTGTGTTTACGGTAATGAATGCAGAACTTTAATCTCTGGAATGCTGCTGGGACAACATAAGAGGCTTTGCTAAGAAGTGTGCCAACAAGCTGGGGGTTTAGTTCAGTGGCATAAGCACCTGCCTGGCAAGCAAGGGACCAGGAGTTTGATCCCTGGTACCAAACAAAAGAAACGTCCCAAGGAACAGTAAACATGAAGGCCAGGTGTAGCCAGAGATGGTCCCTGGGATAGACAATTAAATTCTCACTTGTCTGAACTTTACCCCTCCCACATCCCGCTTCTGCAAACCCAGCTTCAGTTCTGGAGATGTAACCCCACCCCATCCCATTACTTTGTCTCTGTCTTGTTTTCTTTTCATCCACCATACCTCGTTTCCAGGACCTGTCACCTCATACAAATCAACGGTTTTTGTATCATTTTTGTTTTGCTTTTGAGACAGGGTCTCATTATGTAGTCCAGGCTTGCCCTAAACACTCTGCAATCCTCCTGCTTCAGCCTCCTGAGTGCTGGAATTCTAGGCATGCGCCACCCTGCCCAGCTAGTTCTGTTTTTTGAAACTGCTGAGAGTGTGGTCCTTTGTCACACAGAGTAACAACAGAAAATGAAGACAGCACTCATCACTGTGCCCACGGCCGAAGCCACGGGGTCGCAGTGCACGCGCAGCTGTAGTTTGGGTCTGGAAAGGCCCTGAAAGGCCCGATGCTGCCGGGCTTCAAGAGTGGAGCACCCCGGGAGGTCTCTAGGTCGCTGGAGGCCTGGGGGACACAGCAGCCCTGGCCCCTTCCTCTTCCTGATCCTCATCCCTGGCCACAGAGGCAGCAGTTTTCCTCCGCCTGCCTTTTCTTGCACCACGATGCCCTGCCTCGCCACAGGTCTCAGATCTCGGGTACCCACCCTAGCAACGGAAAACAGAGTACAGGCTCCACGGACCCACGGGTGGGCGTACTGACCTGCAGGTTGACCAGCTGGATGAGCTTGTCCAGGTTCTTGAACCACATGTTGGCATTCTCATACTGGAAGTCCGAACCCATGGTCATCACCGTGTGGTTGGTGCGGTAGTACTGGCCCTGTGGGATGGAGTCCTCAGACCAGCGTGTCCTGGGCCACCCACAGCCAGCTGTGTCTGTGTGTATGGGGTCAGGAATTCACATGGGCATTGCCAGGTTTGCTGCATATCTGTAATCCCAGCACTCAGGAGGCTGAGGCAGAAGGATTGCCCTGAGTTCAAGGCCAACGTGGGCTACACAGTGAGTCCAAGGACAGCCTCAGCTATCTAGTGAGATCCTGTCTCAAAAAAAAAAAAATGGGCTTGTGATGTGCCTCAGTGGTAGAGTTGTTGCCCTACATGCTTAAGGCCTTGGGTTTGATCCCCAGCACCACACACACACACACACACACAATACATGTGGGATCATGTCCCATCAGAGCACAGGGACACAAACAAGAATAGCCGTTCAACCCACTCGGGACCCCTTCTGTCTCTCTCTCAGACAGAAGCTTTCTTTCTTTCAATAAATATTTCTGTTCTTAACCTCCATTGTTCCTAAAATTCATTCTTCAATTTTAAAGAACACAAACTCATACCGAACATATAGGTCGTGAGTTTCATTTCCGTGTATCATTTGGAGGTCTTCCACCGAGATCATCTGACAGAGACTTAAAGCTGTCTGCCTACCCAAGATGAAAGTGCCTGGTATCTACTGAGGGCCATTAGTTAGAAGCTCTGCAGAGTATCCCTGACTGCCATTCAACAACTACTACCCCCTTCAGCCTGAAGAAGCCGGATCAGTCATCGCCCATTGCCCCTCACGGCAGTTCAGGTTACTTCTTCAGAGCGGGGAATGTTACAGGCAACTGAGTTAGTTAGAAATATTACAGGCAGTTAGACAGGGCCAGGCCCTCAAAGGAGCCGGCACAGAGGACCTGATGCCTTGTGACTTTGGAAGAGACACGCCTCTTGCTGTGGCCCAGATCTCAAGACAGAAGGCAAAGCAAATGCACCCACACCCTAAGTAAAAAGTGAGGAATTAGGTATGGATCATCTTGAGAAACCAGGAATTAGCCTCCCAATCCCCAACAGAAAGTCACTGATCCATAAGAATGTTCGCTTACTACGTGACTCGCTTCCCCATTTGTCCCTGATTTGGTCAATTTTACCTAAACAATTAATCTTATTGGTTGACCACAGTTCTGTCCCACCTTGTGCCCATCTGCCTTGCGAGTTCCCAGTTTTCCCCATCATGGTTTTACTCTATAAAAGTCATTAGAAAAGACAACAGTCTTTGGCAATCCACTCGGGACCCCTTCTGTCTCTCAAACAGAAGCTTTCTTTCTCTCGATAAACACTTCTGTTCTTAAAAAAAAAAAAAAAAAAAGATAGCCAGTAGTTTTCTTGGGCCACACACAGATGAGATCAAGACACCAGGCCATGTGTCACATCCATGGCTTTTTGTTCTGTTTAGTTTTTGAAGTACTGGGGATAGAACTCAGGGCCTTCCCACTGAGCTACATCCTCAGTTGTTCTTTATTTCTCATTTTGAGATAGGGTCTTGCTCGCTTTCAATCCTCCCACCTCAGCCTCCCAGAATGCTAGAACCACAGGGCTGCACTGCCATGTCTGGTAACACACTTCTAAGGGACCGTGAGTTGGAGAAGGGACACCATGGCGGAGCTGGGACGGTACCACTGACCCAGCTTTCTCATATCCCTTGGAGGCACCACACAGGCTGTGGAAGGCCTGAAGTTCTGGAGACGGAGGTTACCTGGGCAGTGGCCAGCTGCAGAAAGTAGCTGACCAGCTTGTCGGCGTTGTGCTCGGGACTGCGGGGGTCATCCACCACAGGCGGGTCAGCACACAGCACATCCCAGCAGAGCCCCTCGGGCGGGTTGTAGTTGTTGGGCAGCACACCTGGGGGCCACGCCAAGCTCAGAGGAGGCCCAGGGCTCCAGTCCTACCCTGGGGTCCAAGCCTGCCCTGCCTTAGCCAGAATGGGCTTCAGAATTTTCAAGACAAATGCACAGCCCTGCTCATAAGTAATTAAGAATCTTAAGACAGCAACAGTAGATCATCAAATCACCCCTCACCAGTGAAGAGGTCGGCAGTAGGGGGCTTCAGGCTGGCGCTGGCTCTCCACACCAGCTCCATCTCCCGTCTCTTCTTCCGCACTAGTTTATCTTGATAATCAAGGCGCCCAAGGAAGAAGCCATCAAAGCCCATCTGGAGATGGGGCAAAGGGGCCTCTCACCACCGCACTCCCCAGCTGGAGAAGTCTCAGTGTCAGCTGACACACGATGGCACCAGGAGTGATCAGGGCCCAGGGAGAAAGTGGGGCTGATCAAAGGGAGCCAGCAAGAGGCGGGCAAGAGGACAGCCAGACCTCGCCTCCCAGCTCGATCAAAGTGGAAAAGAGAGCCTGAGGCTACATCAGGACACAGATAATGAAGCTGAGTGTAAAGCCAGGTGGGGGGTGGAAGAAGAAAGAGAAAAGAATGGAATTGAAATTTGTTCTGTACATGTGCCAGTCCCCTACAGTGAAGGTAATCACTACATACTGTAAATGTGCACTAATAAAAGTGAGAAGATAAATAAATCAAATCAGGAACAAGAAAAAAAATAAAGGCCAGGCATGGTGACACACACGTATAATCCCAGCACCTAGGAGGCTGAGGCAGGAGGTTAGCAGCAAGTTTGAGGCCAGCCTGAACCTGGTCTCAAAAAGACAAAAATAAATAAAATAAAGCCAGCGTGATAACAAGACCCTGTTTCTAAATAAGTAAACCCCGATGAAGAACTGGGATGCAGCTGAGTAGTAAAACACTTGCCTAATATGCACAGACCCTGGGTTCCACCACCAAAGAGGAAGCAATGGCCAGGTCAGGTGTGATGGTGGACACCTTTAATCCCACCACTTGGAAGGCTGAGGCAGGAGGATCAAAGTGAGTTCAAGGCCAGCCTGAACTACACACTGAGACCCTGTCTAAAAAAAAAAAAAAAAAAACAGGAAATAAGGTAGGGTTCCACCTAGAGCCCAGCTGGAGGAGGAGCCAGGATTCTAACAAAGGTTAGGACAGGGAAGTCCCAGCTGCAGAAGGAGGCTTAGGCCAGAGAAAAAGGAAGGACTCAGAGTTCAACTTCCTCCAACGCAAGGACCGGCAGCCCTGGTGTGGTCCCAGTGAGACTGCAGGGAGAGAGCCAGCCCTGAGTGCCGAGGAAGGAGTGGGTCTGCAGGGGAGCAGGGCAGCACCTGGGCAAACAGTGAGGCCTGTTCCCTGGAGTGGCCGAAGGGGTCGATGTGCCAGGCCACGCGTGGGCGCCCGTCACTGCCAAACGTGTCCTCCAGGAAGCGAAGCCCCAGCGTCATCTGGTCCACGATGGCACCGTAGTGTGTGGCCGCCTCATCATTCATCACCCAGCCACCATTGGCAAACTCCAGGCGCCCTGGACAAGGATGGCAGAGCATGGTGATTAGGTATGGCCTGGGTGTGAGGTGCAGTGGAGAAGGCCTGGCATGCGAGCCTGGAAAGAGGAGCGGGGGCACAGGTTTGGCAAACAGGTGAAGTCTGGCGGGGGACACACAGTTCTCTGAATTCCAAGCCACCGGAGCCACAAGCACACACATCCTCTCCACACGCCAAGATAAAATCTCCCGAGCCCCCACATGGTGACACGAGCTGGGCCGGGCTTCCTCTTTCCACTTCCTCAGAGCAGGCTCACCCTGGCGCACCAGGCTCCTCACGATTTCCTGCGTCGTGTTTGTCTGCTGGTGCCACCAGCGGGAGAAGAAGGCCATCTCCACGTAGACAAAGCGGCGGGCGGGCTCCGCCAGCAAGGCCGAGACCACGGAGTCCAGGATGTACTGCACCCCTGCGTGCTGCACGTCGTTCTGGACTGTGGACACAGGTGCGCTGGCGGTCAGACGCCCCCACCCTAAGGTCCAGGGCCCAGAAGGACAGAGGGGAGACGGAGAGCCAGGTGTGATCGGCTGCCAGTCCCCAGCCGCACTCACCGCCGTAATAGTACTGGTCCACGGTCTTGAGCCAGCCCACGTCGTCATGCGTGTGGGCCACCAGGTGCACATTCAGCATGTCTGGCTGCACCTCGGGACATGTCTGCACAGGGACCCGAACACACGCACCCCCACGGACACTGTTGGTGACCTAACTCCAGTGCCCGGCAGCTAAAAGACAGGCCCAGAGCGGGGCAGGAAGTGGGAAAAGCACCGCCGACCCCTGACAGGAGGACGCCTCGGCCCCCTGGGCAGCTAAGCGCCCACCGCACGGGGTCCGGCGGCGGCTCTCATCTGCACCCGGGGAATAGAATCATAGCTGCTCTCTAGGGAGCGTCTGCAGGTGGCAGAAGGCCACCCTGTAGCACGGGCGCCTTACTGCCAGTTATCCCAGGGCGCTGAAGTCAAGAGGAGGAGGGAACTTGCGCAAGGAGACCGGCAGGAGCTGGAGAACCAGGCCGAGCCCCGGCGAGGCGGCGCCAGCGCCCGCTGCGCGCCCCGGGGTCCCATAGTCAGAGGGACGCATGCCAGCCCGCGACCCGGGGACACGGGGCGGGGGTGGGGAATCAGCTGCGGCCCCATCCTCGGGGGCGCGACCAGAGCCCTCGGTGCCCCGGAGCGCGCGCTGGGCCGCCCCGTCGCCACCCACGCCCCTGCCCGGCCTCGGGTCCCCTCCGCCCCAGCGCGCTCCAGCCGCGGGCCCGGCTCACCTCGTATCCAGCGGCCCGAGCGCCAGGCGTCACCAGCAACAACGACAAGAGAAACGAGAGCGGCAGCCGCGGGAGGCAGGCACTCATCCGGCGGCCGCCGGCGCCCGGCCCGGGAGGAAGTGCACGGGCACCCATGGCCCCGGCCAGCGCCGCTGCGGCCCGGGTGTTCCCGGGCCCGGATAAGGCAGGGCGGACGCCCCGCCCCTGGAGCCCGGCCTGGCCAATCGGCGCCGGGGGCGGGGCGCGGTGGGGCGGGGCCTGGCGCGTGCCGGAGTTTGAACCGTATCCCGAGACGCTGTGGCCCTGGACTGTGGAGCGGGCAGGCTGGGCAGCCCTGGCGGGAGGGGAGGCGCCATTCGCACATCGCCGTGGGGCTTTGGAGTCTGTTTGGCCGCGTGGGAAGAAAGGACCCAACTTTTTCTGTAGACTCTGCGTCTTCCTAGGAGGTAAAACGTGGAACCTGTGCTTGGGGCCCTACGGTGTCCCGTGGAACTCCTGGACTGGGGCGCTTCAGAGGCACCTAGTGTGGCTAGAAGCAGGGATCCTATTCTGCCCTGCGGGGACCGGCACGTCGGGTACACACGCTGCCCTTGGGGGCCTAGCGCGGTGATGCATGTCTGTAATCACAGTACCCGGGAGGCTGAGGCAGCAAGATTGCAGTGAGGTCAAGGCAAACTTGGGCGACATAGCAAGTTCAAGAAGAGACTGAACTACTTAATGAGACCCTGCCTAAAAACAAACAAACAAAAACTGCACTTGGGGTGCTGGGGATGAGAGGCATCCGGCCTGATTGGGATAGATACCTGTGTCTTCCAATAAGGTGGGAGTAGCTGGACGTGGTGGTGTACACCTGTCATCCCAGCACTCAGGAGGCTGAGGCAGGAGAATCATTGCAAGGTCAAGACCAGCCTGGGCTACGAAGTGCGCTCAAGGCCAGCCTGAACTGCATAGTGAGACCTTGTCTCAAAAAAGACATTTAAAAAAAACAACAAAACCAGGCGTAGTGGTGCACGCCTTTAATCCCAGCACTCAGGAGGCTGAGGTAGGTGGAGCGTTGTGAGTTTGAGGCCGGCTTGGGCTACAACATGAGCACAAGGCCGGCCTGAACTACATAGTGCCACCCTGCCTCAAAATACTAGGACCGGGAGTTTGGTTCAGTGGCTTAAGCACCTGCCTGGTAGGTTCAAGGTTGTGAGTTCGATCCCCAGTGCCACAAAAAAAAAAAAAAAAAAAAAGGTGGGAGAGCCTGATAGAGGGAGAGGAACCTCTTTCATGCCCTTCCCAGTTCCTTCCAATCAATTCGGTTTGCAGGCGTCACTCCTCAATAAGAAACCAAGCCTAGTGTGGTGGCACACACCTGAAATCCCACAGCCACGAGGAACACAAGGTTGAGCCCAGGCTAGGCAATTTATCAAGACCCAGTCTTGAAATAAGAAATATAAAAAAGGCTGGGAATGTAGCTCAGTGCAAAGACTCTGAGTTCAGTCCCCAGTACTGACACACACACATACAAAGAAAGAAAGTAAAAAGAAAACCAAACCCCTGACTTCCTAGACCCACAGGGCCACCTGCCAGCTTACCAGAGAGCAGAAATCACTGTCCTGTCCCTGGCACCTGATCTAAAGCACAAGACTTGGGAAATAAAGAAATGAATCCCCAGAACATTCCCGATGGGACCCCATGACCTGAAGCCCTTCTCCACCAGGCAGACCCCATCAACAGAAGACAGCAGTCACAGGGGAAGCCAGAGTGAAAAACTTGATTTATTACTAAGCGGTTTTCACAGGAAAACAAGTGGATATCTCTGGAAACATGACCAGCCCATCCCTCAGCAGCAGGCAAGGCAGGGCGCCTAAGGTTTTCCCGGCTGTGCTCCAGCAGAAGTGGGACCCCAGTGAAAGAGCCATGCTCCCTGCATCAGGCAAGTCCGGCCCTGCAGCTGCGGCCCAAGGCCAGGCCAGGGAGGAGGTGGACAAAGGGGCCCAGGATGCCACCCCTCCAGGCTGACATCACCAGGGGGGTGTCATGGGCTGCGGATTCTGCAGATAGGACATCACCACCGCAGAGATGGACAGCCTGAGACAGGAGAGATGAGTCAGTACCAGACGAAAGTGTGGCCCCTCCCGGCTCACTCCCCCGCTCTAGGTCAAGCCTCACATGAAGCTACTCATCATCTGCTTGGTGTCCTCAGAGCTCCGGGAGTTGGCAAAGCTGATGAAGGAACAGTAGACAGCGACCCAAGCACACCACTTCAGCTGGGGAAACCCGGATGGGTAGATCGGGTCAGTGAGACATGACAAGGAGACCTGCAAGCCACCTGCAAGCCACGGTCCTCAAGCACGAAGTCCTGCCTGCTGATTATCCTTTCACAGCTCAGACTTGCATCAAGGTGCCCCTTAGTCCCACCCCTCCCCACCTGCTGCTGATACCCAATTTCAGGGCCTAGAGACTAATTTCCATCTCTCTGACCCCAGTATGGCCTCTGAAGCCCCTCAGAAATTTCCACATGTTCCACCATTGGAGAGGCTGAGGCAGGAGGATCACTGTGAATTTGAGGCCAGCCTAGGCTACAAAGTGAGTCCAAGACTAACCTGAACTGCGTATTAAAACCTTGTCTCAAAAAGACAAAAAAAAAAAGCTGGGCATGGTGGCGCACGCCTTTAATCCCATCACTCGGGAGGCTGAGGTAGGAGGAGCGCTGTGAGTTTCAGGCGGGCTTGGGATACAACGTGAGCACAAGGCCGGCCTGAGCTGCATAGTGCGACCCTGCCTCAAAAAAACTAGGGCCAGGAGTTTGGCTCAGTGGCTTAAGTGCCTGTCTGGCAGGTGTGAGGCTGTGAGTTCGATCCTCGGTGCCACAAAAAAAAAAAAAAAAAAAAAAAAACCTTCCACAGGTTGCTGGGCGTGGTGGCCCAAGTCTGTCAGCCCAGCACTCAGGAGGCTGAGGCAGGAAGATCGCCAGGAGTTCGAGGCCAGCTTGGGCTACACAGTGAGAACCCCTATCCCGAAAAAAAGAAGAAAAAGATATTCCCATACGCTAAGGGCCCTGCATGTTTCCTATAAGCCCCCTCCAAACTGCCTCACAGCTTGGATTCCAGCTCAAACCAAGCCATCAGGGAACCACCAACCCGACCGCGGCTCCTCCCACCCGAGTCTTCTCTGCCGGCTTTGCCTCGCCCCCACACCCGCAAATCCCGTCCCCGCAGCCGCGCCCTCCGCCCATTCCCACTCAGCCCCGCCCACCTTGAGCATAAGCCCGCACATGCTGAAGATCATCCCCAGCAGGTTCATGTAGTCTGGCGTGGGGTCGTCCAAGGCCGGGTTACACTCACTTGGCGGGGGCTTGTACCTGTGACAGGCTCAAGGGTGAGGGGCGATCGAGTCGCGCCCCCGTGACAGACCAGTGCTTCCCACGCCCCGACCCACATCCACACCCCGAATCCTGTTGTCTTGGCGCTGGGATCCTCACCTCAGCACTTTGTTGGGCCTGCGTGGGTCCGACATGTTGTTCGTGGACATAGCGAGTTGAAAACCAGGTCGCGCCTCTTCCGCTGCTGGAGTTGCAGCTTCCTGTGTGGGTATGGGGGGTGACTTTCGGAGTAACACCTGCTGGCCTCATGCTTCTGTTCCGCTGGCGAAGAGCACAACTAATCCCAGCCAGAGGAGAATAAGAAGCAAAAAAAGAAAATCTCAAAAATAAGGAGTGAGTGAGGGGGGGACATGGAAAGCGGCTTTTCAGTTTCCCAACGCTGACATCAAAATGCTGAAATTTTGAACCACACACGAGAAGCCGGAAAGAGATCATGGGGGACAATAATAAGGTTACGCCCAGCGTGGTTTGGTGAGGCTGCGGAGCCTCCGTGCAGACAAACTCACTGAAAGCGGCGGCGAAAACAAGCGAGGAGCAGGACCCCGAGCCATGGCTTTTCCTGAGCCAAAGCCGCGGGCGCCCGAGCTACCGCAGAAACTGCTGAAGACGCTGGACTGCGGCCAGGGGGCGGTGAGGGCCGTGCGGTTTAATGGTGAGCGCCCGCGTATTCCGGCCGGGCGTACCGCGCCCCGAGGCCGGCTGCCCGGTAACCCCCGCCCGCTGTCCCCCAGTGGACGGCAACTACTGCCTGACGTGCGGCAGCGACAAGACGCTGAAGCTGTGGAACCCGCTGCGGGGGACGCTGCTGCGCACTTACAGCGGCCACGGTTACGAAGTTCTGGACGCAGCCGGGTGAGCCGGGCCGGGCCGGATTGGGCCGCCGGCGCCGAGGCCGGGATCGCAGGCCGAGGTTGACCTTCTGGCCCCATCTTGGCCTCCAGCTCCTTTGACAATAGCAGTCTCTGCTCTGGCGGTGGGGACAAGGCCGTCGTACTGTGGGATGTGGCTTCCGGGCAGGTCGTGCGCAAATTCCGAGGCCACGCTGGGGTAAGTTTGGGCCGGGACCCTCACTGGGTGCGTGTGGCGGGGATCCGTGGCAGGGCGCTGGTGGTGCCGGGCACGTCCGCTGTCACTGCTTCCCTGCCCTCTGCAGTGGACAGGTTCAATTGAGCCCCATGCTTAAGTTCCCCCCAAGACCTTTGTGTACCCCAACCTAACCAATCATCCTCGCTTTCACCTGCACTGGGAATCCTGCATGGATCCCGATCCCTGAAAATCCAGCCACCTCTGAGTGGCAATTCTTGTTTCTCAGAAAGTGAACACAGTGCAGTTTAATGAAGAGGCCACAGTCATACTGTCTGGTGAGTCTGGGGCCTGGGCAGGAGGTCCCAGGGTGCTGCCCTAGTGTCCCAAACCTGACCTCGCCTTCCTGCTGGCCACATAGGCTCTATTGATTCCAGCATCCGCTGCTGGGACTGCCGCTCTCGGAGGCCTGAGCCGGTGCAGACCCTGGACGAAGCCAGAGATGGCGTGTCCAGCGTGAAGGTGTCTGACCACGAAGTTCTTTCTGGGTGAGTGGATCCCAGACCTTGTCCCTAGCAACTGGATATCGAAGCCACCCATCCATAGGTTAAAAATCTGCTGTCTAGGCTGCAGATCTAGCCCAATAGTACAGCACTTGCCCAGCATGCACACAGGCCGTGTTCTGTCCGCAGCACTACTCAAAACACGCCAGACATGGGAGATCGTGCCTGTAATCCCAGGGCTCTGGGAGGCTGAGGAAGGAGGACTGCAACTCTGAGCCCAACCTGGACAACATAGTGTTGTCACAAAAAAAGGGCTGGGAACAGAGCTCAGTGCAAAGGCCCTGGATTTAGCTCCCAATGTCACACCTCTAAAAAGCTACTTTTTTGTTTTTTACCAGCACGCACAAGGCCCTGCAGTCTGATCCCTGCTGGCCTTCAGCCATTATTCATCCTTGGGCCTCATTTTTATTAAATATGCCAAGCATGCTTCACCTCAGGTCCTTTGCTCTTGGTTTTCCTCTGCCAGGACTGCCTCTCTGCTTTGTCAGAGTGTTTTTTGTTTTGCGGGGGGGGGGATCATTTTATTGGGGAACTTGGAGTGGAGAGAATATGCTCAAGACGCTTAAGACAAGGAAGACGGCTGTCCTTGGCATGGCTGGATCTCTCCATGTCCACTGTAGCCAAAAGATGTCAAAGTATTTTTGAGTACATCGTACCAAGTACTCTTGTAGATGATGGGCATGTGCCAGTGAATGAAATGAACAGGCAGAAGTCTCTGCCTGTAGAGGGCTGTTCTAGTTCACATTCAGAATAGCCTGCACATTTCGACAGCTCAAGAGGATGTCACTCTCACTTGAAAAATTCAGACTGCCCAACCTGGCCATTTGTTCTTTCAAAACATAACGTATACACACACACACGTGCATGTGCACGTGCACAAATACACCTTTAAAAAAAATTTGGCCAGGCAAGGTGGCGTACACCTGTAATCTCAGTGCTGGGGAAACTGGACCAGGAGTATCACCATGAGTTGAAGCCCAGTCTGAACTACATAGTGAGACCCTATTTCAAAAAAAAAAAAAAAAAAAACTTTTTTTTTTTACACTATTGGGGATTGAACCCAAGATTTCATTCATGCTAGGGTTCACCCACTGAGCTACACCCACATCCCTGTTCCTCTGAGTCAGGCTCTGAGATGCCCAGGCTGGCCTCGAACTTCAGATCCTCCCACCTCAGCATGCCCAGTACCTAGGATTACTAGCATGCTCACCTAGTTAAAGATCTGTTTGTCCCCCCAGTACTGAGGCTGAACCCAGGGCCTTGACACTGAGCTGTATCCCCAGTCTTGTCTTCTGTTCTGTTTTGTTGAGTCAGGGTCTCACTGTGTCATTCACCCTGGCTTTGAACTGTGTAGTCCAGAATTGACCCTAATGAGATCTTCCTGCCTCAGCCACATGCTAGGATTACAGGCATACAGGTTCCCAGCCCTTTTAAAAAGCGTATTATGTCTAGGACACAGCCAAGAACCACTCAGCCTTGGCCTCTGCCTGCTGGGAGCCATTCTAGCAAGACAGATAATCAGTAAAGAAAGAAATGTGGGAACTGGGCATGGTGGTGTATATATGGGAAAAGGAGGACCTGTGGGGGGACTGTGAGCCTTAAAAACAGATGGAGAGATTAGATGGCCCCCTGGCCTGAGTTTCAAAGCCAGCACCTCCCAGTCCCACTCCTACTTGGGAAGAGCAGGGCCCCTCCAGCAAGGAGGACGCAGGGACACACAGACCACAGGTGCTCAGCTGGACCCACCTTCCCTGCAGCTCGGTGGACGGCCGCGTGAGGCGATACGACCTGAGGATGGGCCAGCTCTTCTCTGACTACGTGGGCAGTAAGTATGGCTGGGCACAGGCCTGGCTAACAGCGGGGTGTCCAGGAGCACCCTGGCCTCACCCCAGCCCCCCCCACCCCAGGCCCCATCACCTGCACCTGCTTCAGCCGTGATGGCCAGTGCACCCTCGTGTCCAGCCTGGATTCCACGCTGCGGCTTCTTGACAAGGACACCGGAGAGCTGCTAGGCGAGTGAGTCCCCACGGTCAGCCCAGGTCCCCTCCCTTCCCTGCCGCCCCTGGGCAGGAGCAGGCCCTGATGCAGCACCCCACCCAGGTACACAGGCCACAAGAACCAGCAGTACAAGCTGGACTGCAGCCTCAGCGCACAAGACACACATGTGGTCAGCTGCTCTGAGGATGGGAAGGTGTTCTTCTGGGACCTGGTGGAGGTGAGCTGTCACCCCAGGTCAAAAAGGGGGAGAAACTGCAGGAAACGCATCTGGGTGAAGGGTGCAGTGGGCACAAGACTTTTGTTTTTTTTGTTTGTTTGGAGTTTGTTTTGTTTTGTTTTTGCGGCACCAGGGATCAAACTCACAGCTTTGCGCCTGCCAGACAGGCGCTTACGCCACTGAGCCAAACTCCCAGCCCTAGTTTTTCGAGGCGGGGTCGCACTATGTAGCTCAGGCCAGCCTTGTGCTCACATTGTAGCTCAAGTGGACCTCAAACTCTCAGCACTCCTACCTCAGCCTCCCAAGGCACAAGACTTTTGGAGGTGACATGGCAGGATCCAAGTCAGGTGAGGCCTGAGCCAGGCGTGGTGGTGCACACGCCTTTAATCCCAGCACTCAGGAGGCTGAGGCAGGAGGAGCATTGTGAGTTTGAGGCCGGCTTGGGCTACAACGTGAGCACAAGGCTGGCCTGAGCTACGACCCTATCTCATAAAACCAGGGCTGGGAGTTTGGCTCAGTGACTTAAGCACCTGTCTGGCAGGTGCAAGGTTGGGAGTTTGATCCCCTGTGCCACACAAAAAAAAAAAAAGGTGAGGCCTCAAGGGGAAGCTAAGGCCATTCAGGAGGCTTCCTCAGTGGGTGCCCATGTGCTTTCAGCCCAGAGCCTGTCCATAACGGGCCCCAGCCCCTTAGGGAAGTTAGGCTGCACAGTGCCGGGGCTTGGCCCCCAGGATGAAGCCCCCAAAAGAACCTGGGGAGCACAGAGTCGGAGCGCTGGCTGTGCTCTGGGAGCCAAGTCGCTGTCGGGGAGCCGTGGGGAAGGCATGTGAGGGACAGTGACCGCACAGAGGAACCGTGGAACAGGTCACGGGAGTGACAGTCGGCAGGGTTGCCCGGGACTGCTGGCAGGGAAGGGAGCGGGACCCGCGGAGAGATCACAGACACCAGACACCAAGAGCCTCTGCCGCCGAAGGCCCCAGCACCTGAGGGTGGTACTTCGAGCAGCTGCTTCAGGCAGACATGGCTGCAGGGCCCAGGAGACCAGCGGTGTCAGCAGCTGGAGGCTGGGGGAGGCGACGACGCCCCGGCCAGGTCCCAGGTCCCTGACAGGCCAGTCAGGCCGCTGAGCACCGCCCCACACCTGCCCCACAGGGTTCTCTGGCACTGGCCCTGCCCGTGGGCCGCGGCGTGGTGCAGTCCCTGGCCTTCCACCCCCAGGAGCCCTGCCTGCTCACCGCCATGGGGGGCAGCGTGCAGTGCTGGCGCGAAGAGGCCTACGAGGCCGAGGGGGCTGCGGGCTGACGCCATGGACACCCCAGGCCCAAGGACCAAGAGTTTCTGCAGGGGACCCAGGACTGCAGGGTGACATTTATTCCAGAGACTGACGAGGAGGAGGTGGGGACAGGAGGTGCCCTAATAAATAGAGGCGAGGGCTCCAGGCTGCGGCTGCTCAGTCCTCGTTCTTCTCGCATGTGAAGGCATCAGCTTTCTGGGCAAAGGTTTCAGCCACCAGCAGTGGGAAAACCAGGGAGGCGTCTGCATAGACCTGTGCAGGGGCCTGGGTGAGCGGCAGGGCACAGCCAGGAGCCCCTACTCCCCCACACACCCCGGGCCGGCCTCTCACCTTGACAGGCTGTGCGTCCATCCGGATCTTGCCCCAGGAGACGGCCTCGTCTGGCCGGGCACCCGAATCAGAGCCGTCAAACTCCTGCGCAGTATTGATGTAGACGGCATAGTCAGCTCCATTGCGCTGCCGGGAAGGAAAGGACAGGCTGGTCCATGGGTCACAGGGAAATCCCAGCCCACAGGGCTGGCGGGGTCCCAGACCCAGGAAGCCCAGCGCCCACATCTGGGGTCACAGCTGCTGGGAACCTGCTGAGCATCCCTGATCCAAAAACCCCAAAGGCTTCGAAATCCAAGGCCTCAGGAGACCAGGACAGCACATTCCACAACTGACCTCACAGGACAGGTCCCGGACAGACCACAGCAAGGGACCAGAGAGGGATGTGTCACCAGCTCTGAGGTACAGCTCTCCACACCCCACCACCGCCTGGCCCACCAGGATGTGGGGACCGCTTGCCCACAGGTCCCACCAGTCAGTCCCCCCTGCCACGCTTGGCACCTCCAGGCCCAGCCAGACCATCTCCCCACCCCTGGCCTCCTAGCTGCTCCTGGGTGGCTTTCGGCCCTTGTACTCTCTCTCCCCTGGAACTGCTTCCCAGGGCGAACGTCCCAGAAACCTCAGCACACAGTCACACTTCCCTGAAATCCTG